>ML780403.1:638792-681298 GCA_009831015.1 Picea engelmannii
AATAATGATTTTTATATTTTTTTTCAGGGAGATTTTGAACATTACAAAGGACAAACAAGGGGAAAACCAAGACATGTTGATAGGGATGTCCAAAAAAGTGTATAAGAAGATGTTAAAAGAAATGAACATAATTTCATCGCAAGAGGAGTCATCCCAACTACAATGTGCATCAAAGGTATGTGATCATTTATTTATTCTTTTTGTACATCGAATTTAAGTATCGCATGAAATAATATTTTTTTTATTGTTTTGTTGCAAAAAAAGAAAAACAAATAGAATCCATTTATCACATAAGAGAGGACGATGATGAATAAAAGGGTCAATCGCAAACTTTGTGAGTATTTATGTTTTCAAACTTTCTTAATATTTCATGTTTGTTGTGATATTTATATTTAAATAATTAATTTACACTTGTCCATGGGCGTCTTCTACTTAGTGCTAGCATACAAAGGGGATTCAACCCATGAATTGATAAACATTGGGTTAAGTATGGGTTGTGAGTATATGTTGAAGAATGAAATTTTAATTGAAAATTTTGTAAGTAGATATGTTGTTTAACTTCCCTTGTTTTATAATCAATGAAAAAACAAGAAAACTTTATATTGATTATATCGACTATGTTTTGTGATGGCGTATTAAACATGCAGAAAAATAAAGTATGGAATGCAGACATCAGAGGAGATTTTGATCAAATTCATGAAGCATGGCTTCAAAAGAATGTGTATTGTTTATGAAAGACTTGGTGCTAAGGTATGTTTTTTTATTTTATTTACGCAATCATGTATATTCTATTATATTATATATAAATGTAGATATACTTATTACAGCTTATTTCTATGTTTGTATATGGAAGATGAAGGGGTAAAACATAAAAAATGAATCGATCAAGAAAACATTATGTTAAAAAAAAAACTACAATATCAGCTACAAATGATGAAGAAATGAGGCATGCACACAGCTCAAGCAATGTCAACAATTTAATTGGTGAATGACAATCAATATAATTGAATTTTACTGCAAGTTGTATGTTTTGGAATATTTGTCTCTGAAAACTCTGAAAATCAGGTTTGCAACATATTAATGGGATAAACTTAACAAGGCTAAAGGAAAACACACAAATTTTCAACAATTGTGGCTTGCCCATTTCAAGTCGTTGAGAAGGTAGGTCTTGGCACATACTAATTGAAAAATATAGAAGGGGATTTGGACCCTCTTCCTATTAATGGCCAAATATTGAAACAATATTTTAGTTGACTAACCTTAAGGCAATTAACCTGTATATAGTAGTTTCGTAGTTTTTCAATCTATTTTTAATTTAATCAAATTTTGAGCTTTTCCTTTTTCCACTACTTATGATTTGTTTTTGTAGTTAGGATTGGCTTTCTTTTTAAGAATAGTTTGTTCTTTTTTTTGTTTGGTTACCTTTCAAAAATGGCTAATTTTTGAAACTAATATTTACATCTTTCCTTGCTTGATATTTCTCTTCACAATCTAGTGCACCTGATGCAGTCCTAAAAATGTTTTGTGTAATGTGTAACTCTTTCTATATAATATTAAGTGTAAAAACAAATCCTACATGAAGTTTGGCAACACAATTGGTGGTGTAACTTACAAGTCTTCTAAGTGTTTGGCTTACAGATAATCCTAAAATACCAGTTATTTGACCAATTTATTAGTACACTAAAAGTCTCCATCCATTCACATTATTAAAACAACTAGCCTAGTGAAAGATGATAAGCTAGTATCCGAAGTTTTGTATATGTAGGGAGTGTTCATAATACCCATGTTATCCTATCAACTCTCAAAAACATATGACATCTTCGCCATCTTAAAATAAAAATCCATTGATCCCCTCACCCTCCAAATAAAACACTTTCAAAATAAAGAGAAATGATAAAGGGAGTTCATAAAGTTTTGGGGGAATGCATGTATCTCTATTGGGGATATGGACACTCGTTGGAAATGGAGAAAATTCTATGGTATTGGGGTGACTCTCTTGGGGCTATGGACACTCATTAGCAGTGGAACAACACTTTGAGTTTGAAAAGCTAGCTTGGAGAAATAATATAATATTATAAGTCCCTGAGGAAATAAGATTTTTGATGTGGTATAAAAATATTATTGTGGTTATGCTTAAAATAAACTATATTCATCATGTTTCCTTACATTTAGTCTAGCAAATAGCTATAGTTTGAGAATTCAAAGAATCTTAAATTTTCATCATGAGGAAGGTCTTTTGGTAACCCATTTTCATAGTTTGAAAAGTTTTATGGGATATATGTGTGACTTAAATATTTATTATTAACTCATTCATAGTTCAAAGGAAAATATTCAAGGCTTTGTCCAGTGTGTCACCATTTATTGAGATCTCCACAAACCCCAATATTAACATGCCCTCAAGACACCCCCCTCTAGCGCCCCTTTTTTGGGTTTCACTTGTTTTTCCTTTACTTTTGAATGCACTTTTTTAGGTTATGTTTTGAATTTGAATTCAACTTTTGTGTGAGTTCCTCAAGCTTTACATTTACCATGCTTGCTTAGCATTTTTTATGATTCAAGGGTTTAAAAAAAAAAGAGTTTTACTTAGAAGTGTTTTTGCATTCCAAATTAATGTTGAAACCTTTAATCGATTTTTAAAGGTTTCTCATCCAAAGTTTTAAGTTCATTGGGCACTGCTTGAAAGAAAGAAAATACACTTTTTTATCTTATCTGGTAGTGTATTAAGTAAGAATAATTACTTAATCCAATTTGGGTTTTAGCTATCACTCGTAGTGTGACGAATGACTTTGAAAATGTGGGGATATTTATGTTTTTCAAAATGACCAATAGTTTATTGGCTCACTATGAAAACTCATTTGAATTGATGTTTTAGTATTCGTCGAGCAATGGATCGACCATCTTTTGAAACTCATTTAAGTTGCTTTTGTCGAATTAAATTTGGATGTCCAAAATCCTTGATAAACTCAACATTGATGTTACATTATCAATTGATATGACATAATACAAAGTTATCATGGTATACATATTTTTGATTTCAAGAAGCTTGATTGCATCTCCCAGTTGAGTTCAACGTTTGATTTGGATTTTTGAGTAAGTATCCAATTATCAATGCAATTATGCTTCCCACTTCATTTTTTTATTTCACTTTGAATCTTATCGATGATTGTGTTGGCATTGGACTTGGAATGAGCTGGCCTAGATTTTCAATGTTTGTTTCCTTCATTTCATATGAATTATTTCAAATCATCAAAGCATGTTATTACAAAAACTCCAAATTATTATTCTTTATCGCAATTCTCATGTGATATATGAAACAAGTTGTAACCATACCTGTAATAACGAAAGTCGTAACCATACTTGGAATTTTGAATCTAGCAAGACTCAGCCCATGAATCTGACCTGAGAATAACATAACCAATTACATAGATTATACATTTAACCGTAAGTCTAGGAGAATAAAAAATGTGACCAGCGAGTAACAGAATTAGCTCCGACAAAGAAACAAAAAGGCATATGTAAAATCCTAATGCAAAACCTTTTCCTTGGCATCGCTACCGACCCATCGAGTGCTCTATCAGATTGTGGTTGAGTGTTATGCACGCACGCTAGACCAACAGAGGTTAATTTACCATAGGGCCTGTCGGGCTTGTGGATTATGGCTATCGATATGCCAGATTGAGACCGAGTGATATGCCACATATTCTTATTTATGGTGGACATTAATCATGCTAGACCAACCCCAACTTAGCACCATGCTTATACAACAAGTGATTTATCATCGGGCTTATACATTAAACATTAATTCCCATCGGGCCTATACAACGACACTGACTATTAATTTCTCATCGTGCCTATATGTGGAAACCCTAAAAATTTTATACATAATATAAATAAATAACATTAAAACAATAATATATACATAAACATAATATCAAATAAAAAATTAAAAAAATAATAGCAATAACAATAATACATGGCATTTTCTTAAAAAGCTACTTTTTTTATAATAATTTTTTTTTCTAATGACACTTCTAGGCTGAGGTAATTAGTCACATATACCAATCACAAAATACATTATGCAATTTAAATAATAATAATAATAATTTTCAATCTCTAAAAAAACATTTTAATAAAAATAAATAAATAAACTTTATTAGACATTGGCAAATTTTTATTTAAAAATTTGGGTCAATGTGTATGACTGCTAACCAATCATTATAGTCCATGCTTTGGCATAAACTAATAATAAAAACTAGGATGTTCATATGTGGTCTATATCTTCATTTCTCAAACTATGTTTATGAATAACCATGATCACTTCGAATTATAGTGGCATAGTGCGTAGGTGGGAATTAACATCGTTTCTCTATTAAAAGAGCCAAAAAGACCCCAAATATGTCATGATTTTTTTATGAATCATTTCTCCTTGAGATCACGGTGAAACATTTTCATAATCGCTTATACTGAACAACCCCAAAATCAATTCAAATATATTTTCACAATTTTTACAGTAATTTGAACAAGGTGTGTTGTTTAAATTCTTGATGTATAAATACAAAATGACACCAAAGAGGGGAATTCCAAGAAGTAAGAGGAAACACACATAAAGATAATGCAGATAGAGCCTACTAGTCCTAGTTTTAGAGGTACTACATCTACTTTAGGGTTGGCAATTTTTCCTAATTGGGGAGAAATGTTCATAATGTTTAGACATGAAAATTACCATGAAATAGAACAATTAGTAGACCCTATAGTCCCGAAATAAATTGATGAGTTTATATATTCAAATAATAGAAGTTCCAAACTACATAGTGTGGTTGTAAGAACAACTATTATTCCATGTTCAGAAGTGATGGGTTGGATTGATCATGCAGGTTTGGAGAATATGACTATAATCAATGACCAAGAGAGATGCATAGCTTCATTTCAACCAAGTGAGCTTGAGAAATATTGTAAGTTCCAAGAAGCACAAACTTACATGACAACATCCTAGGTAAATGATTTTGTTAAAACTTGAAATCATCACAAAATATTAAGTGGTGGATTGATAGTAAAAAGTTCCAATCTCAAGATAATGGTATTTATCATTCTACAAACTTGAGAACTGCATATGTGTGTGCAGTTGTTCTAGTCAATAAACTAAATGGAGAAAAAGATTTTCAACATTTCCAAGAAGCTTGAGTCCCCTTATTTTTCATTATGGTTGAGAAAGGATCTATCTTTAATTAGGTTACAATTATCTCTCATACTTTGCATAAGGCATTGAATAAGGTAAAATACTCTAATTATAAGTCTCCTACATAAATTTGCATGGTATCTTACCTTGTTTATATACTTTGTATAAGCATCCCCTTCCTAGACATGGGATGGGCTTGAAGCATCACTAATAAACCTATTCACATGTATTGTTGAGACATGTAGTAAAATAAATATGCAAGACAATACACCATGATCTATGACAGTTTCCTTGCTCAAATGTTTGACTTAATTTGTTGTAAACCTACACCTAGGTTGTCTAAGGAAGAAATGTAATGTAAGTGCTAGGTCAAATCAGGTTGGTATATTGAGGAATATTTCACATACACATATATCTATGGAATGGCTATAGCCCCACATTTATCACCAAAGTTTGTGCCCAAAAAATTGGTACTAATGAAAATATCTTACCAAACTATTATCAATAGTTTCAATACATATTTCCCCAGATGGGGTGTTTTTCCTGATGCCATGAACATTAATCCGACAGAAGTAGGCCCTGCCACTTGGTGGCTTGAGCTTATAAGAGGGTGCATGGATGGAGCCTCCTATTTCATCCCTAGTTCAAACATCACAAGTAATTCAACTTTGGACCATGAGAGGATGGAGCTGCAGTTGGTTTCCGGTACTATGGAGAGGATGGAATTTTACTGCACTTGCACTCAAGATTTTATGGCAATTACTATATGCCATCGAACATTTCATTTTGAAGTGACCTCTTTGCATGTATAAGATCTCCCTCTTGATCTCAGATCGACCCTGGCTCTCAATTTCATTTACATTTGATGGCTTTGGTTTGGGGATTTGAAGCTCTCTTGTTTTAGTGATGTTGGTATCCTTCTTGGCTCCATGGTGCACCAACGAGAACGAGGGCGCTCTAAAAGAGATTGTGGCTCTCATTGTCAAACTGATAAGCAAATTGGGGATACGACGCTCTCACTTAGGGATCCGGAGAGAGTGGTAGTTGCTCCACCACCCCCAAAATGAGGCTCTGAGCAATACCTTGACCATGGAGGAGGCAACACTAATCTAGAGGTGCAATTTATCTGAACGTGCCAATTCCTCTGTCGCCCAGTCGCCAAGCTTCTCATCAGGATGGACAGGTTTCTCATTTCATCTAAGAAGTTAATTGATGCTCTTTAGCTAGTTTTTCTTTTATATATATCTCAAGATCTAAGTAGTTTTGATGGTAGAACTTTATCATAGAGGCAGATCTCCTTTAGTACATTTTTTGTTGTATTTTTTTTTATTTATGGGGTTGTTTAAAGTCTTAATTGTGGTCGACTTGGGTTGGTTTTCTTTCATGGCAACCCATGCTCAAAAAGGTTGTATGTTTGTACTCTCTTATTAATGAAAGGTAGTATAATGTTTCTTACTTACAAAAAAAAATAGTTTTAATACATATTTGACAAAGAAAAATTAGAGGTTGTTTATATCTTACTCCATGTTCATGGACGTCAATAGCCTTAACAACTATGCCTTTGTTAGAGTAGAGGTCATAGATATTATAGAGTAAGAATTTTGTGAAGGAAGATTTAAAAGGCATGAATCCAAGGGCCTAATATAAATGCATGTTAAACAGGAAAGTATCTCATGGGCATACACTCATGACCATTGGGAGGATGGAGAGTTCAATATAGGGCTAGATCCTCGGAAGAGGTTCAAGTAAGGATCAAACAATGTGATCAATTGCTAACACAATATCATAAACTTGTAGCTATGAAAAGGGATGAAGAGGAAAGGATCAAGCTTGATAGTGAAAATTGATCAATTGCTAACACAATATCATAAAATTGTAGCTAGGAAAAGGGATGAAGAGGAAAGGATCACGCTTGATAGTGAAAATAAATCCAAGGATGAATTGGATTAGAAATAGAAAGTGGAAGCATAAGAAAAATCCAAAGAAGAATCTAGGATTAGAGAGGAAACAAGGAAGTTAGAAGAAGAAAGTAATTTGGAAAAAATTGGAATTCAAACAATAAAGGAGGTGATTAAAATGAACTCTAAAAAGGAGCGAAAAAATAAAAAAGAGTAGGATACATGTGAAAAATAAGTAAGTACCGAGAAAATTGATAAGGGGAAGCAAAAGAAACTAGAAGAAGTCTACACTCCTAGCACGTTTTCTGATACATTGCCTTGGGGAGATTCACCAATGCCCCAACCAATGGTTGAAGTAATAACTCTAAAATCATTTTCATTTGATTAAAACAAATGGAAAATAATATGACAAATCCAAAAAAGAAGAAAGATTGAGGTGGATAAGGATATCATTTGTATTATAGGGATTGAGGTGTTAAACACCAAACATACTAGGCTTGTAGCCATGGCTTCAGCAAATCTAGTTGTAGCCCAAACAACTATGAGTAAAGTTGAAGGCAATGAGAGATAAATAAATGAATATGAAGATAAGATATCCTTGCTAGAAAATCGAGTTCAATATTAGAAATCTACACAAGGCCCAATACCTGAGTTCATTGAATATGCTTTGGAGATACATGATGAAGCTGGCACAATGAAAAAAGAATTTTACAAGAAGGATTAACAACTGCGAGGCTTAACTGAAAAACTATTAAATTTGCACAAGACATTGAGGCCTGGAAAATCACTCAAGAGTGAATGCAATTACAATATGAATCAGTAAGAAAGTGTCCAAAAATAATGGGTTAGAATCCTCCTAAGATTCCTATTTTGAGTCAGCAATAAATCGTAGATATTAAATAGGGACTTTTCCATTGGAAGGTATTAACTCAAAAGCTTTGGGAAGAAGACAAGAGGAATTCATTGATGGTTTAAAAATATGGACTTTCATTGAGAAATTGGTTGAAGAGTGCCATTGGCAATCCTTCAAACCACTTGATGATTTTCATCATCCAACTCATATAACAAGCACTAGAGGTTTCACTTTCACAAATCAAGGAAAATATATATACCAAATGTTACAAAAGCTCACATGAAGCTTTATCTTAAAGATGCACCAAAAGACATTGCTCAATTCTATTTTTTTTTTCAAAGTTAGATAAAACATTGATAAAATAGCTAGAAGTTTATCTTTTCTTAGGGCCCCACTAAACCGGCATGTCTTTTATCAAGCCAACATTTATTTGAGACTCGGAAAACTTTTAATGAAAAACAAAAGAAAGAAAATGACCCAAGTACCTCAATGGACTTGGGAGGGCCAAGAAATTAATTTTAAGTAATTGAAACAGTACGATTTCAAGAATGTATTTGCTTGTACAAATAGAAGTAAAGTAATGAGCAAATGAATTTTTTATCCCTTGGCATTTTTGGTGCAACAACTTTTTTTATGTTAATGTTGAGAAGCCATTTTGGGCCAATGTTTTTGGATAACAATGATTCATGTGTATGATTTGCCAAAAAAAAAAATTTGTCATTTGTTACATTGGAATTACTATAAGAGTGTTTCATTAATGTTGTGGATGCTCTTTCCCATGTGTTATTATTTACTCTTGTTTTCTTTTCTTTAAAATTTATTTTTGTCTTATGGATATAGAATCAAAGTTAGTAATGGGAATATAGACTTATTAGATATTTGCATATTTTTCCACTTTATAAAATAGTGAATTATTTCATTTTTGTAATAGCATACTTACAATTCCAAATATATATCTTTTCCTTTATAAGTTGGAAGTAGATATAAATTAGATTACTAATTAAATATATAAAAGAAAACTTACATAACTTTTTCATTATGCATTTAGGAATTAGTTTCTTTACACAAAGCATTTAATGGTTGTCATGTCACAATCTAGAGGGTTCTCCATTCCAAAAGAGAAGAAGTGTAATTGGGCCTTTTTTTGGGTGAACTTGTGTTGTTGATGCTGGACATTTTACCCATCAGCCCCCTACTAATTGCTAAAACATATATCAAAATAAAGGTAAGAATTGAGAAAGGAAAGACAATTAATGAATAAAGGTAAGAATTGAGAAAGGAAATACAATTAATAAAGAAGCAATGCAGATATATGTTGTGGGGATTATAGAAATTTGCTAATAATGGAGAAACTTATGAAGAAAAATATTTTTGTCTCAAATCTATTACAACTATGAAAACTTGAGCTTAAATCATTGATACAAACTTTAAGGAAATTATCCTTATCATTTTATTATTAAAAAAGATTTTCTTAACCAAATACATTTGATTTTAAGATATTAATAGAAAATAAAAACATTGGAAAATTTACACTTCCTATTCATAATTATAATTGAGGATACTTAGTAAAGAATCATAACTTTAAGTAATATATCACCATTCTGGAGGCCCCTACCAAAAAAATATAACATATATTTTAATATAACATATTATATATTATAAGATATGTATGTTAAATATATTATAATATAACATATGTTATAAAGAATCATAACTTTACGTAATGTATCACCACATTGTTGAGCCCCTACCTAAAAAATAATATGATTATCATGGAGAGTCCCACTTTGATATTCAATGATTTAATTGGCTTAAAAAATATATGATTATCATGGAGAGTCCCACTTTGATATTCAATGATTTAATTGGCTTTTGCTTTGCAATGAAGAGTGATCGGTTGACCCAATTCCATGATCGAGCCTTTTTCGGAAGTATAAAAAAGAATACCTGTTTAAAAATTGGGCTTATCAATGGATCCAGACCTTCGAGAAATTGGGCTTGATCAATGGATAAACACCAGAGTTGTATGACAAAATCTGGGATTTATTCCAATAATTGAACCTTAATAAGCAACCATTCTATTATTATTGTTGGTTCAAACACCAGAGTTGTATGACAAAATCTGGGATTTATTCCAATAATTGAACCTTAATATGAACAGAGTTACTGCTTCAAGCAACTATTCTATTCAAACACCAGAACTTAACTAGATTGTAGATTCTGTACATATTTACAGAATTTAACTCGATTGCACAGAATATGTACAACTATTCTATTCAAACACCAGAACTTAACTCGATTGTAAATTCTGTACATATTTACAGAATTTAACTCGATTGCACAGAATATGTACAGAGTTACTGCTTCAAGTAACCATTCTATTCAAACACCAGAACTTAATTGCAGATTCTGTATAGAACCAAAGTCAACAGGAACTCAAGTTGAAATAACACATTGACAGCAGAACTTAACTCCATTGCAAATTCTGTACATGCAGATATGAAACAAAGTCAACGTGAATTCACACAGTGATACTGCGCTTAATACTCACAGTGATACAACCCTAGCATTTCCATTTGGAAGAAGGCATTTATCATGGAAGAATTCAAATTAGAAATCTGGACCAGTATTCATTTGGATTTCATGTGATTAAAATAGAAACATGGAGCGTGAAAATGAAAAGCAAATGAGATGCAAGGATGGAAGCTGTTTGGATTCTGAGAGCTCCTCCACTCCTAATTCCATGGCAGTCTCATATGCAAAAAGTATATTATTGCCCATATCTGATTTGTAACGATCACGTGATACACGAAGAACGCAAAGCCTTAGTCGGTGACCTGGCCAGAAAACCTAAAGAAAAGCTCCAGGTGAGATTTCTATCAAAAGATCTAGATCTGAAATTTTCGTTATTTGGAAGCTGGAGAGTGATAATTCCTACCTGCTAATCGTTGGGCAAGGGAATGTGGATCCATGAACAGCCAGACGTGGTCACAAAGCGGCCTCCCACGTTTTTTTTCCCATAAATGTGAGCTTAGCCCCACTAGCACGACATGTACATATGAGAGAAGGGGAAGGAAAATCGGCTGGGCCACTGCTGTAATTAAGTTAGTCATATGAATGTTAGAACGTCAAAGGCAGGTATGTTTTCTAAAACAATCGTTGTTAACACGGGTCTGCGGCTAGGGTTTTCCTTAAAGCGCATATCAGGAACCAAGTGTTTCTGCTCAAATAATATAAAAAAGGGACTTCAGATCTTTATAACGCAAAGATTTTGGAGGAAGTTGATCTATTTATGAAAAAACTATTCATCTTATGATATTAATGTTTGTCAGCATTGTTTACAATGTTAGAGATGTTTGCGAGCATTGTTTACAATGTTAGAGATGCATAGTAGGCTAGGTAATTTAATTTGTATTCTCTAGAAATGGTAAGTTCTTGTTTTATTATTTTTTATAAGTAAGTTTTTGATAATGATGTTAGATTTTGGTAGCTAGGAGGTACTTTTGCATTGCCCGCCCTAAACATGTAGAAGAGATCGAACATATTTCTCTCTTAATTGACTTTATAAAGTGATTTTATAAAGTCAAGTTGAGCCTTTTATTATTTAATGGGTAAAAAGTGATTTTATGGCTTTTGGGTCACTTAAAGTGAACTCAACCTACGATTCAGTTGTGATCGTTGATCTCAGGAGGGCAAGATCTAATCTTGACAGTTCATCTCTTTGGAAGACCAAAGGTTAGAGGAGTTACTCATTAATGAGTAATAAAAGAAGCTTGAGAGAGAAGAGGGGGCGCACCTTTGAGGAGAGCTTGGAGAGGAATGTGAAGAGTCACTCATATTCCGAGAGAGACCAAGAGAGTTTGAGCTAGAGGAAAGAGTAGCAACAAAGTGGGATTGGCACGAATTCCAAGGAGTGGAGGAGGCATGCATCCCAAGACATCTTCAACATTAAAGGATAGTCTGTATAGTATGGATTGAGGGAGTCATACAACTGCTCTAGGTATAGAAATCGAGGCAGCTATTTCAACACAGTTTTGGCACAATTTTCTAAGTGCCCAACTAAGGAAGAATCTGTACAAAAATGTGCAGCAGCAGTGCACATATTTCAAGAAGGTTTTGTTGTCAAGGAGGCCGTATTGTTCAGGTTGTACAGCAAAAATCCAAGCAGAGATTTTGTGGTCTTTGGCACGTTTTTTGGGGTGATATTGTTGTTGTAATTAATGCTGAATTTATTATTGTTGTAAACTCATAATTTTCCTAAGAGCTCAATAAGAAGAATATCTCCTAGATTGGTTTTCCCCTTATGGGTTTTTCGAGGGGCATTGCCCAGAAATTCACTATGTCAAATGTGGTGATTTTGTCTACTGTTCATTTATATTTATGATGTTATATTTTTTCAGATTGCTTAGTAACTATTTCTACTCACAGTTCAAGTAAATGCATGTGGTTCCATTTCTTTACTGGTGAATAACTATAGGAGGTTGAAATTTATTATTGACTAAGTGTTTGAGATCATATTTTCACCATGGTATCAAAGTTGGAGCTCTGAGGTTCAGCAGACAAGAGATTTGACACTTGATTTGCAATGAGCGCAAAGGGGTTTTTCCTTAAATAAGGAAGGGAAAGAGGAAGTCTTTTGGTAAGATGCCAAGAGCAGGGGACATTTGGTGAGATGCCAAGGTTGAGATCTTTAGTGAGATGCCAAGATTTGGATCTTTGGTGAGATGTCAAGATCAAGGCCGCTTGGATCAAGAAGGACTGTGATTCAAGGAGGTCTCAGATAGGTGGAGAAGGACTTCCATCTAGATAGCATGCAGTTCAAGTAGGAGAGAGAGCAGAGGTAGCCTCAAGTTGGCTTCAGAGAGAGTTTGGAGTTGAGTTATAGAGGGAGTATGGAGTTTGGATCAATGTCAATGAGAGAGCAGGAGGTTCATCTCAACAGGCCCATGAGGTTTGAGATGACATTGTTGGAGGAGCAGCACATGGATCTTGATCAGATTTCAGTGCAGGCAACTAGAGATGCTTTGAGTTCAAAGGAAGCAGAGGCTTCTAGTGCAGTGGGAGTGGCTACAATAGTAGAGGACATGATGGGGTTAGAGACAGATCTAAGTGGTGGCTCTAGAAGTACCTCCCTCACTAAGAGGGAGTGTTAGATTTTGGTAGCTCAGAGGTACTTTTGCATTGTCGGCGCTCAGCATGTAGAAGAGACTGGGCATATTTCTCTCTTAAGTGACTTTATAAAGTGATTTTATAAAGTCAAGTTGAGCCTTTTATTATTTAATGGGTAAAAATAACTTTTGGGTCACTTAAGTGATTTAAGTGAACTCAACAGATGATTAAGTCGTGACTGTTGATCTCAAGAGGGAAAGATCTAATCTTGATCGTTCATCTCTTTGGAAGACCAAGGGTTAGGGGAGTTACTCATTAATGAGTAATAAAAGGAGCTTGAGAGAGAAGAGGGGGTGCACCTTTGAGGAGAGCTTGGAGAGCAATGTGAAGAGTCACTCATATTTCAACAGAGACCAAGAGATTTTGAGCTAGAGGAAAGAATATCAACAAAGTGGGATTGGCACGAATTCCAATGAGTGGAGGAGGAATGCATCCCAAGAAATTTTCAACATTAACAAACAGTCCATACATTACAAATTGAGGAGGTTGTACAAGTTCTCTAGCCAAAGAAATCGAGGCAGTTGTTTCAACATAGTTTTGACATGATTTTCTAGGCACCTAGCTGAGGAAGAATCTATATAGAAAGGTGCAACAACAATGCACAAATTTTGAGAAGGTTTTGATGTCAAGGAGGTCATACTGTTCAGGTTGTATAGCATAAATCTGAGCAGAGATTTTGTGGTCTTTGGCATGTTTTTCAAGGTGATATTGTTGTTGTAATTAATGTTGAATTTATTGTTGTTGTAAACTCAGAATTTTCCTAAGAGCTCAATAAGAAGAATATCTCCTAGAATTGTTTTCCCCTTGTGGGGTTTTTTAGGGGCATTGCCCAGAAATTCATTGCATCAAATGTGGTGATTTTGTCTATTGTTCATTTATATTTACATTGCTATATTTTTTAGATTGCTTAGTCACTTGTATTTATGCTCTTAGTTCCAGTAAATGCATTTGGTTCCATTGCTTTATTGATGAATAATTATAGGAGGTTGAAATCTATTATTGACTTAAGTGTTTGAGATCAGATTTTCAACAAATGAATTAATGATAAGTCTAATAAAATCTTTTTTAGTGTAGGTTACATATATAAGAATGGTTCAACAAAACATCGTCAGATAAAGACTTAAAAAAATTGCAAATTTTTCAAGATTCCCAATTGCAAGTTTTTTTTTTTTAATGATGCACTAGAATGTTGTGAAGTTTGGTTCTCTGTCGTTGTAGATAATTCTTATGAACCTAGTGTCTTGTCTCACTTTCTCTTGTTATATTTTTGGCTAACCCAATGTATGGACTTGTATCTTTGTTACACAT
This sequence comes from Picea engelmannii, assembly GCA_009831015.1. Classification (NCBI taxonomy): domain Eukaryota; kingdom Viridiplantae; phylum Streptophyta; class Pinopsida; order Pinales; family Pinaceae; genus Picea; species Picea engelmannii. The sequence continues at coordinate 653,197 of ML780403.1, forward strand.
CAAAATCCCTTACTTCGACGATGTCTCACTTTTATTGTCGCAAGTGTCGTAAGTGTCACACTTTTGTCGCAAGTGTCATGCATCTCGAACGACACCATGAAAAAACTTGCTACAACCCCTGAAACATTTTAGAAGAATAATCCTTGTCATCTAACAATCGAAACAAGTATTTTTACTAGGGAATTACTCATCTTGGTAACTTTTTGGAATATCAACGCTCCTCTGCTCATACATAGGGAGCACTAGCGCTTCTTGTCCATCTCAGGGGGAGTGTTGTGTTTCTTGATGGAATCTTGGAGGAAATCCCACTTTCCTCTAAAGACAGCTATGGATGGATTGGGTTAGTTTGGCTCAAATATAACTCCATGGATGCATCTAAGGAAGATATCACAATTATTGGATCCATAACCTCAACTAATTAGAAATATATCCAAGGCAGTTGAGCCTCTCAAAGCCTATAAATGGAGGCATTCCCATGGTGAAAAAGAGGAGAAAATCAGCAAAGCATTGTTATTTTGATTGTGGATATTTCGAGCAAGTGTTGGACGAGGAGGACTTGGAGAGGTTGTTGCAACATCATCTAAAGATTGTAAGTTTCTTTTTGAAGTTCTCATTAATATACTTGGCATATTTCCTCCAAGTATGTGTTTGCATGTGTTTGTCTATGCTTGTATTAATCTTCATAGATCGATTGGTTTTGTCTAATCCATTAAAGTAGGAGATAGTCGTTTGTTTCTTGTTGTCCATTGCAAGTATTGTTTAGAGCTCAGGGATTTGAGCAGCTTGGACAAACGTCGTAAATGAGGTACATCATACTTCCCCTCCTTCTCTCTTTTTCAATGGATAAAATGAATCTATAGGAATGGTAGTGTCCAAATGTAATTTTATGTCTTGGTAGAGGGGTCTGTAATCCAAGGGAAATCTCACATGTCCACAGGGGAATATTTTTGTAACAGAAATTTTGTGCGTTGAGTCATTTGTATTCTAAGCATAGGTATGCATGCCTTAGGAATGGAACACATATTAGCATTGCTTGATGGTTGTCTACAGCTTCTACCAGGTTCTCCAACTCCATACCCTTTCTTTGAAGAATCTACAAAGTGTTTCAGCCATCATCATTCCTTTTCTGATTTCACACTTTGGGGGGAAATCCGTTACACATCAAAATTCCTCACTTTGACGGTGTCTCACTTTCATTGTCGCAAGTGTTGTAAGTGTCATATTCTCTTTTCCTAAGTGTCGCATCTCGAACAACACCATGAAAAAACTTGTTACAACCCCTAAAACATGTTAGAAGAAGCCCCATCATCTAACAATCAGAACAAGTATTTTTACTAGGGAATTACTCATCTTGGTAATTTTTTGGAAGATCGACGCTCCCCTGCTCATACACAGGTAGCACTAGCGCTTCTTGTCCATCTCAGGGGGAGTGTTGCAACGCTCCGTTGTCCATATTAAGGGAGTGTTGAATTGGTTGAGGGAATCTTGGAGGAAATCCCACTTTCCTCTAAAGACGACTATGGATGGATTGGGTTAGTTTGGCTCGAATCTAACTCCATGGTTGCATCTAATGAAGATATCACAACTATCAGATCCATTTCATCAACTAATTCCAAATATATCCAAGGTAGTTGAGCCTCTTTAAGCCTATAAATGGAGGTATTCCCATGGTGAAAAACAGGAGAAAATCAACAAAGCATTGTTATGTTGATTGTAGATCTTTCGAGCAAGGGTTGGATGAAGAGGACTTGGAGAGGTTGTTGCGACATCATTTGAAGATTGTAAGTTTCCTTTTGAAGTTATCATTAATATACTTGGCCTATTTCCTTCAAGTATGTGTTTACATGTGCTTGTCTATGCTTGTCTTAATCTTCATAGATCGATTGATTTTGTCTAATCCATCAGAGTGGGAGATAGTCATTTGTTTCTTGTTGTCCATTGCAAGTATTGTTTGGAGCTCGTGGATTGGAGCATCTTGGACAAACATCGTAAATGAGGTACATCATACTTCCCTCCTCTCTTTTTTGATGGATAAAATGAATATATAGGAATGGTAGTGTCCAAATGTAATTTTTTGTCTTGGTAGAGGGGATTGTAATCCAAGGAAAATTTCACATGTCCGTGAGGGAATATTTTCGTAACAAGCTTGTAGTTTTATTGGCATATTTCCTCAATCTATTGTTGGTAGTCATAGAATTTACACAACTTGTATGGATGTGGACTCTTTCTAGCCCACTCTATTGAGTTTATCTTTCAGTTGTAATATTTCTTCCCTTTCGCTTATTAGATTAGCATGAGCACATGCATCTACATTTCAATTCTTCACACTACGTATATGCATTTAGATTACAAATCATTTTTTCCATAATCATAAAACCATTACTAGCAGTTGTTGAAATATTGTAACTTCGAAGAATATTCTAATTATAATTGAGTTATTATTATATAGATCAAATCCCCTTTTGTGGATTGATCATGTCGGGTCTTATATAAGACCAAATCCCCTTTTGTGGATTGGTCAAACCATAGTTATATGGTGGTATTTGAGAAGTCGGCCCCTATGGTTTATTAAAGTGGTTTTAACCACTATTGGAAGAAGTCGATCCTGCTTAGTGAAGAGACATAACCCTAGCGCCCGTCAACAAGTATAAATAAGTGAGGATGGTGCCTCATTCATTCACTCACTCAAGTCACTCATCTAGTGCGCAAGTTTTGGAGGTAGTTTCAATTACAAGAAGGAGAAGAGAGAGGTGCATGCTTAGTCTTGGTTATTCTTGGTGGTTTTGTCTTAGGTCTTGGCATTGTATTGGCAATCTATTATTGAGGAAGTTTTTGATGGGTTTTCTCCCCCATGAGGGTTTCCCAAGATTAAATTTTGTGTACCTTGTGATTGTGTTTCTTTCAGTGATCCTACTTATGTAATTATTCTCTAGTAAATTGAAAAGAACTTAATAGCATCTCAAAACTTAACATGGTATCAGAGCTTGATTGAATAGAGAACCTTTCATTGGGTATCCAAAAACGTCATTGTTGTCGTACAAGAAAATTAGGTATTTTTATTGGATTAGAATTTCTGACTAAAAAACATCTAGGGAAGTGCACCCTACCCTGGCAAACCTTTTGGCAGCTTGAGCGAATCTCTTCAGTGGTCAGATTCTCCGGAAAGCCAAACCCTAGTTTTTGGTTGGTACCAGGAAACCAGAACCAGTACAAGAAGTATCAATCCAAAATGGCACAGGTCAAGTTTCAAGGGGTAAAACTTGGAATTTTCTGAAATAGTCAGCTCTAGCAAACTCGCCTCATCCCAGTGCATCTAGTCCCTGGTTCATAATTCCAAAATTTGAAGTTTGAAAAATTAGAGTTTCCTCATAAAACCCTAAGTTATAGTTTTAGTTCTAGTACCAATTGCAGTTGCAGCACCAGTTGTAGTTTTAGTTCTAGTACCAATTGCAGTTGCAGCACCAGTTGTAGTGTCAGTTCCTTCTTGCCAGTTGTAGCACCAGTTACAGTGCCAACACTTGTTGCAGTACCAGTTGCAGTAAAAGTTTTTGTGAAGTGTTGGGACTATTGTTTTATTGCGTCTTACCCTAGAAAGTATGTACTTACATGTTTTCAAAATGTATTATTATTCTAAAGGGCATTTGCAGGAGAAATGGTATTTTGACAATCGCATATCCAGAAGGATCTCAGATCCAACAAATTCAAGAGGAACTATGCACCCTAGGTTTGATCACTTTGATATGCATCTATTTGTTATGACATTATTTTGACCTTATAAACATCTAGGTTATATCTTCAAGTTATGACCATCATACTAACCATTGGTAAAAATTAAAGTCAAGGTATTAGATTGATTAAAGTTGAGATTATAGAGTTTATTCCTTAACTCAGATTTCTATCAAGATATCATATTGTCTTAGTACAGAGGACGGGCTGAGGAAAATACTTGTCATCTTGAGTAAAGGAGACTCAGAAGAAAAACAACAACATGCATTCTTGAGGACAAGACTCCAAGGTCTAGTTTTGATTGATTAAGTTGATAAGATTCAAATTTGCACATGTCAAGTTTGATAACTACCTCATAGTTGAGATAGCAATCTTTGAAAAGTCTTATACCTGGTAGCATGTGAGCATATTGAGATAAATGCTTATTGTAATTATTTACCAGATATAATTAACATATCCTCTAGGAGAAACTTCTTGTTTTGGTCCCAGGTTACCATGAAGGAATGATTGAAAACAACCCTAGAAGAGTGTTGCTCTCAGTATTGTATTTCTTACTTTTAACCCTTGTTTCAGGTAGGTCAAAAGTGATAGCTCTAAAGGAGCCACTGTGATTATTGTTCTCTCTATTTATTTATTACTATTATAAAGAGTATTATTCTTGTTGTTTCTCCCTTGTTGTTCTTGTTTTGGGCAGGTCACGGGTGCCCTAAGGAATCTATAGTGACAGTTGCAAGAGGTAACATATTAAATAAAACATGAAGCAGACTATCCAAGTTGTATGCATGATTGTATACATCCATGTACCAAAGAAGATGAAGAAGAAGCTATTTTTGAGAGGAAGAGTATCTCATATGAAGATTGATCATAATAAGCAGGAGGCTCCAAAAATGACCGAACATTAGACTTGGTCAATGGATAATGAAGCCACCTTGATAGGAAGAAGAATTCATTTGAACTCTCACTCAGCTTTTCATATTAAGACTTGGTATTCGACACCAAGTATATCATGCAGAGACTATGAGTATTGTGTAGACTCAGAAGAAATCAAGACTCAAAGTAAGCCTGATCTCAGAAAGGATCATATGAAGAGACATCTTCTAGAAATAGGAGATAGATTCCATGAGTTGAGAAGACTAGATCATAGCTTCAGAGACCTCTAGGAGACATGAAATCTCCTAGGAAGATTCCCTTATTTCGGTAACAGAGGAGGAAGCCAGTCAAAAGGACTAGGATATGGATTTTTTCCTTGACACCAGAAGGGAAGTCAATGGTGACTTCCAAGATTGATCTTCCAGATCAAGCATGTTGCAGATAATAGTATAAAGATGTACAAAACCTAATTTGTGTCCAGAGGATTCTCCCAGCAAGAGGGAGAAGACTATGACGAGACACTTGTTCCAATAATCAAAGAAATAGTTCCAATATTCATGAAGACAACCAGAACAACCATGATTCTGATATAGTATGAGATTCAAGGGGAGAAGTCCATGTATTTGAGATTGAGTTACCTCCATGAAAGAAGAAAATCTACCTTCAGTATCAATTATTGAGCCACTCTCAGTTTCAGATGAAGTTGTTTCCATGATAGAATAGAAGAATTACTCTCAGAGTTCAGAAGCTACAGTGATTCTCAGCTTCAGAGAAGTTGCAGGTGCAGAGTCCCAGTCCCCGAGAAACAGTTGCAAAGAAAGTAGAGGACATACTCTCGGGCAGTGAGACAGATAGTGCTTTGCAGAAAGCACATAGAGCTAGCACATGATTGTGCATATTAATTTGTAGCTAAGAAAGTGTACCATGTTGGTACAATGTGATGTGAAAAATTGGTTTGAAGTTGAAGATAGAAAGATTTGTGTCTGTAGCTTGAAGAAAGCCTTGTACGGGATAAAGCAAACTCCTCGAGCTTGGTATGGCAGAATTGATAGTTTTTTTACGAGATTGGGGTTTACCAAGAGTAAAGTTGATTCTAACTTTTAATTCAAGGTTATGAATGATGAGCCAATTATATTGCTACTGTATGTGGATGACTTATTCTTAAACAGGAGAAGAAAATCTCATCATAGATTGCAAGAAGAATCTCATTGCATAGTTTGATATGAAAGACCTAGGCTTGATGCATTATTTCTTAGGTCTTGAAGTTTTGCAAAGCCCAGAGAAGATCTTCCTTAACCAAGGGAAGTATGCAGTTGAAATACTAAAGATATTTGACATGTTGGAATGTAAGTCCATGAACACACCCATGGAAACAAACTTGAAGCTCCTAGTTGACACTTAGTCAGAATTGGTTGATGGTACTCTGTACAGAAAAATTATTGGTTTGTTGATGTATCCAACGAATACCAGGATAGATATATGCTTTGATGTGAACACCTTGAGTCAGTATCTGGTAGAGCCCAGACATGTTCACCTTGTAGCTACAAAGCATGCGATGAGATACCTTAAGGGAATGTTGTATTATGGTCTATGTTATATTGGAGATCATGACTTCGGATTGTTTGGTTATACTGATTCAAATTGGGTTGGAAGTGTTTCGGATAGAAAGAGCACTTTAGGATGTTGTTTTAGTCTGGGGTCATCCATGACTTCATGGCAGAGCAGGAAGCAATCCAGTATTTCTCTTAGCATGGCAGAAGCGGAATACATTGCAGCATGTTCCTCCAATTGTGAAGCCATATGGATTCAGAAGTTGTTGACAGATCTATTCGATCTGGAGATGGAAGCCACCCTGATTCTATGTGATAACCAGAGTTGCATAAAGATGACGGAGAACCCAGTGTTCCATGATAAGTCGAAGCACATAGAAATCTGGTATCACTACATTCGTGATATCATGCAGAGGGGAGTTGTAAAGCTCCAATATGTTGGCACAGATGAGTAGGTTGCAGATGTGTTGACCAAGCCTCTATCTCGTGTAAAGTTCGAATACTTTCGAGACAATCTTGGTACAGTCCGAAAGGACCTCCCTCGAAAGGGGGAGCTATGTTTTTTGATACTATTGTATCCTGGCCAACAATAGGTAGCTCCGTTAGGATTTTATATCCTACGAGATTGATCATCCCTAGGCAGATCTCGAAGGTCTGGTAAGGACGGTATGTCAGAGTACTTGTGCATGTATATGCCAGTTGTGGTCAGTAGTGGTAACTCCATTAGGATTTTATATCCTAGGGAATGTTTTTATTCATGGGCAGATCCCAATGGTCCAGTAAGGACAGTCTGTAAGAGTACCATGAAATGTTGTTGTTGCACCTACCTCATTTTGTTTCCATATGATGATGATGTTGTTGTCTCAGCCTCATGTTGATGATGTTGTTGTTTCAACCTTATGTTGTTGATGATGTTGTTGTTTCAGTCTTGTGTTGTTGATGATGTTGTACCAGCCTCATGTTGTTGATGATGGTGTACCAACCTCGTGTTGGTGATATTGTTATTCTAGCTTCATGTTATTGATTATGTTACTTTAGCTTCATGCTATTGATGTTGATGTTTCAGCTCCATGTTGTTGATGATGATGATGCTACTTCAGCTCCATGTTGTTGATGATGATGATGCTACTTCAGCTCCATGCTGATGATAATAATGATGATGCTACTTCAGCTCCATGTTGAAGATGATGATGATGATATTACTTTATCCTCATGTTGAGGATGATGATGTTACTCCAGCTTCATGTTGATGATGATGGAGATGCTACTCCAGCTCCATATTGTAAACGATGATGATATTGTTGATGAGAAAAACTTCAGATGATTTGTAGAAGTGTCATTCAATGTTCCATATGTTGATGATGTTGATGCCCTCTCTCTCTCCTGATCATGTTGTATTGAGATATGTCAGTAGAATGCCCTTCTTATTAAGGGGGAGTGTTGAAATATTGTAACTCTGAAGAATTTTCTAATTATAATTGATTTATCATTATATAGATCAAATCCCATTTTGTGGATTGATCATGTTGGGTTTTGTATAAGACCAAATCCACTTTTGTGCATTGTTCAAACCATAGTTATATGGTGGTATTTGAGAATTCAGCCCCTAGGGTTTATTAAAGTGGTTTTAACCAATATTGGAAGAAGTCGGCCCTACTTGGTGAAGAGACATAACCCTAGCACCCCTCGGTGAGTATAAATAACTGGGGATGGTGCCTCATTCATTCACTCACTCAAGTCACTCATCTAGTGTGCAAGTTTTGGAGGTAGTTTCAATTACAAGAAGGAGAAGATAGAGGTGCATGCTTAGTCTTGGTTATTCTTGGTGGTTTGATCTTAAGTCTTGGCATTGTATTGGCAATCTATTATTGAGGAAGTTTTTGTTGGGTTTTCTCCCCCATGAGGGTTTCCTGGGATAAAATGTTGTGTACCTTGTGATTGTGTTTCTTTCAGTGATCCTGCTTATGCTATTATTCTCTAGTAAATTGAAAAGAACTTAATAGCAGCTCAAAACTTAACAACAGCTGGGCCAAAATTGGGAGGGTTCCCTATTCCAAACAATGGGAAGTTTGATTAGGACTTATCCTTGGGGTGAATATGTGATGTTGACAGTGGGACATTTCTTCCTATCAACATATTGGTCATCATAGTTTCCAACATGGTATAATTCCTCCTTGAGTATATCAACAAAAGTTGCCCAAGTGATTTATTTCCTAAATGTTGTAGACTTGTATTTAACATGTCCTAAATATGCTTAAAATCCCTCTCTTTGTAAATAAAGTTGAAAATTCACAATGGTCCAAGAGAGTTGGAAGGCCAAGGGCCACCAACCTCTCTCATAAATAAAATGTTTGTGCCATAAGTAAAAAGGGGGAAGGCTTTTTCTTTAGCATGGTAAATGGTTTTTCATGTTAATGGAGAAGTCGTCATTGGCCAAAAAAAATTGTAGGAGATCTCTTGTGTGTTCATCGATCAGACGTTGTAGACTCTTCCTATGTTTTGTTTTTTTAATGATGCACTAGAATGTTGTAAGGTTTGATTCTCTGTTGTTGTAGACAATTCTTATGAACCTGGTGTCTTGTCTCACTTTCTCTTATTTTATTTTTGGCTAACCCAAGGTATGGACTTGTAGCTTGTAGTTATATTGGTAGTTCTCCTCGGTTTATTGTTGGTAGTCATAGAATTTACAAAATTTGTATGGGTTTCAACTCTTTCTATCCCACTCTATTGAGTTTATTTTTTCGTTGAATGTATTTCCTTTAGCTTATTAGATTATCCCGAGCACATGCATCTACATTTGAATTCTTCACTCAACATCTTTGCATTTAGATTACAAATCATTTTTTCCATAATCGAAAAACCATTATTGATAGTTGGGCCAAATTTTGGAGGGTGTCCTATTCCAAACAATGGTAAGTCTGATTGGGACTTATCCTCGGGGTAAACATATGATGTTGACGATGGGACATTTCTTCCTATCAACATATTGGTCATCATAGTTTCCAACAAGGTATAATTCCTCCTTAAGGGAATAAATTTCCCAAGTGGGTTTTGTCCAAAATGTTGCAGACTCATCTCCAACATGTCCTAAATTTGCTTAAAATCCCTCTTGAGGAAAGGGGTAAGTTTATAAATGAAATTGAAAAGTCACAAAAAAATAATCCAGTGGTCTAATAGAGTTGGAAGACCAAGTGCCACCAACCTCTCTCATAAATAAAATGTGTGTGTCATAAGTAAAAAGTGGGGAGGATTTTTCTTTAGCATGGTACATGGTTTTTTAAGTTAATGGATAAGTCATCATTGGCCAAAAAAAATTGCAGGAGATCTCTTGTGTGTTCATGGAATCAGTTGTAGACTCTTCCTATGTTTTTTTTATCATTCATTATAATGATGTGAGGTTTGATTCTCTGTTGCTATGGACAATTCTTATGAGCCTAGTGTCTTGTCTCACTTTCTCTTGTTTTAATTTTGGCTAACCCAAGGTAAGGACTTGTAGCTTGTAGTTGTATTGGTAGCTTCCCTCGGACTATTCTTGGTAATCATAGAATTTACATAATTTGTATGGATGTGAACTCTTTCTATCCCACTTTATTGAGTTTATTTGTTAGTTGTATTTCTTATGTTTTGCTTATTCGATTAGCATGAGAACATGCATCTACATTTGAATTATTCACTCTAAATCTATGCATTTAGATTACAAAACATTTTTTCCATAATCATAAAACCATTACTAATAGTTGGTCCAGAATTTGGAGGGTTCCCTATTCCAAAAAATGGGAATTCTTATTAGGACTTATTTTTGGCATGAACATGTGATGTTGATGGTGGGACATTTCTTCCCATCAACATATTGGTCATCATAGTTTCCAACAAGGTATAATTCCTCCTTAAGCGCATCAACAAAAGTTTCCCTAGTGGATTTTGTCCTAAACATTACAAACTTGTCTCCAACATGTCACTCCCAATAATTATCCCACCAATATTTGACATGGATAATGGACTTACAAAGTGAAAAGGTAATATTTTCGTTATTGGAAAATTTTTGTACAAAGTAAAACCTTCTAACAGATTTAACTATTTCTTTAAAGCATCTATGTCTATCTGGTATTCAAATAAAGGAATGTCAAAGTTGACTTGTATGTTGAAGGGTTTAGTGCCTTCAAAATGACTACTTGTTGAAGGTGTCTCCACCAATATTGGCAATCATTGAAGGATCTACGTGAAATCGTTTGTCATCTTGTTCCCTTGTCACGGGAGGGATTCCTCAAGCAACAATTGATATGATATGTTGCTCCAATATCTCTCTTTTCTTCCACCATGGTAGACCACTTAGGCTAGCAAGAGTGGTCTTCCCCAAGATTAGTTAGTTAAATACCCAACTCCCTATACCCTAACCTCATCAAGGGCATGCACAAAGAAACAACAAAGAGAATATTTCTTTGATACCACTACTTTGGATTATGTAGAGAATTAAATTAATGCAAAAATATAAATAGAAACATAAAGATATTGTAGAGAGAACAGTACAATGGAACCTAAATTCTAGTAATGAATGAAATAGAAAAGACTATAAAATGAAAAGCAATACAAACTAGTTATTATTGTGCTAGCTTAACTTTGAATAGAGATGTGTCAATTTGTATCCTCATTTTGTGGTATAACTAAGGAGATCATGTCTTGAGGCCCTCGAGTTGTAGATATGGAGTGTCAAGAGACCACATGACTAGCAGTTTCCACTTGCACATACAAAATCCCGCTCGATCACCACATTTTGATCCATCGTCAGCACATCCACCACACCAACTAGCTTCTGGAAGGCAGATGGGTCTTGCTCCATGCAGTACAAGTCAGGTATTATGGCAAGTAATCACCCTAATATTTAAGGTATTTAAACATGTTGTATTTAAGCTACTTTTGATTATAGAACACTTTCTTGGACATTATGCTTTTGACCCTATTTCACCTTGATGAGTGTCATAGATTTCCTAGTAAGTGGCCAACCTTTGGGGAAGGTTTGTGATTGGGAGTCCCTTGAGGGGTTGTCGTACCATTCCTGACCATACTTACCACCTTTTGCTCATTACTCTCCCGTCATATTTTCCTCTTCTAGGCCCTTTGACTTTAGTGACCCAAGAAGGGTGTGTACCTCATTTCATGGGAAGAAGGGGTTGAAGGCCCAAAGGGATTGTTGTTGGATAAAAAAAGATAAAAGGTTAAATAAAGACCTTCCAGATGCTTCACCTAGGGATCCTCAAGAAAGAAATGAAACGCTTCTCTGTAAGAAAAGGGGGACCTAAAAAAATAAATGGTAGTGAATGCTTAAGGGGTTAGTTGGAGGATGGGAGGTCTCATCACGATCCAGCCTATCATGATCATGAGTATTTAGCGGTATAGCATTACCATCATCTAGTCACCAAGCCATGGTAGTGGATCTGAGTTACACAACTGAGAGAAATGGGGTCTCATCACGATCCATCCTTCTCATTTTCGTGAGGTATTTGTGAATGACATTTTCGTTAGTTGGACACCAAGCCAGGACAAATGGCCTTCAACTCGTTCCTTAAAACATGAAATAAATAAAGAATGGCAAGAAGATGGGCTTGGAAAAAGTGCATCGCAAACGAAGGTGCCACACACCCTCTACAAAGGCACCCATAAATGAGATAATACGAGCCCTTTTATGTCATGAATCTCATAGACCTATGAAGTCTAAGCCCCTTCCACCTCATCATCCACTACATGACCTTGAAAGGCCATCCTTGGGAGCATCCTCTGCTTGAGGGATTTGGTCTACCTAATAGGACTTTTATGACACCCCTCCCATACTTAAACTTGGTAAATTGTATAGGGTTTTTGAGCATTTGTTTAATTTGATGAGGTAGTTTTGATGCACATGATTATATGCCTTGCTTATTAGATGTGGTTTACACTTGTCATGATATCTTTGACTTGGTATCTCTGGAGGGTGTACCCTTTTGTTTTGCAGAACCCTGCTTGTTGGCCAGTTTTGGGAGAACAAGCCTAGCTTGGGCTTCCACGGCGAAAAAATCCCACAGGTTGGATGTTGTAGGCCCGCACACCGGATCACAGAGACATTCCTTTGGAGGCTTACATGGCATCACGAAGGATCTTACCCATCCACTATTACCCAAACGACTTGTCCAGGAGAGGCAAAATGTCACTTTCTTAGGGTTGACGTCATGCTTGAGGGGGTTTGGTGGTGATAGAGTTAATTCACATTGACACTTGGCATATTTTCACTGGAGGAGACATGGATTGACCCTAGCACATGATGAGGAGGCTCAAGGAGCCCCAACGACCTCCATTTTCCTCTCCAACGACTTGCTCAAGTAGTCAAAACATCCCCTAAAGGGGTGATGTCATCTTATTTTTAAGGTTTCTATTCTGATAAAGTGAAAATTAAATATTACTATTTGATGCAAGGGGTAAGATAAGGGTTGTTGACCCATTATCTTATGTTTTACCCTTGCTAAGTGGACAAACTATGTTTTAAGGTTTTTTTATAAATAGAGATCATGTGAATCTCATTTCATAACATAACTCTCCCTCTTGTGAGAGGACATTGGCTGAATTTTGTGCCCTTCTTGGGAAATTCTCTTCATCTATTTGGTTACATTCTCTTGCTATGGTTTATCTTTGCTATTGGTGGAAGAAGTTATTCGTTATCTCTCTTGGAGTGTTTTTCTTGCTTTATGGTGGATATTTCTTGGTTAAAGAAAGAGTTTATCTTGTTCATGCTTGCACTAGGTAAGGAATCCATTTTGTTGCTTATTTATTTCTTACAACTCTAATTTCTAAGCTTCTTGGGGAGTATAAGTGCATAAAACCCCACCAAGGCCATCATCTTGTCTTGAAATAAGTTGTTGCACAAAGGAATACTAGGAGTAAAAGGGTTTACACCCTCCTAGGGTTTTCCTTAGTTAGTTTTGCTTAACTTGGGGAGTAAAAGAGCTTACACCCCCAAGGAGGTAGCACAACTAGTTCTTTCTCTTTGAAATATTCCATAACCCAATAGTTAAAGGCACTAATCTCTTGCATTGGAGAAATAAATCATTGCATTGGGATACGTAAAACTACAAGATATTGGAATTGTTCAAGTTGGATTTTCTTCTACATGTTATAAGCATTATTGTGCTCTAAGGGTGTCCTCTTTTAGCCAACCATTTTGTTGTTGTAATAAGTTAAATGCTACATCCATTAGGGTTGCAGAAACCCTAATCAAAGTTCTCTAATAACTCTTAAGTCAACCATGAAATGTTGTTTAAAGTTTGCACACATAAACTACTAAGCCTAGCGCACTTTTTGGTAGACTTTAGGGAAGTTTTAGTGGCTGATCTTCTTGCTGTAATAACTTGTTTGTTACAGCCATAAGGCTGATTTACATTGTTGCATAAAGTATTTACAACAGCCTTACCTTTTATGCTAGTATCTTGGTCTTTGAATCTTGTGTTTCACTAGTGTTTAGCTAGTTTATCTCTTGCATCTTTTACTTGATTTCTAGCACGTGTTTACCAACTTATTGTGCCATTTAATTGTTGATATATACCGTTACTAACAGTTGATATTAGGGACATCAATATTAACTTGCTTTTCCACTTTATATATTGCATTATATACTTGGTTTTCCTTGTGTCTCGGGTAGGTATTATCTATTTGCAAGTCACTCAAGGCTTTGGAAATCTTAAACAACCCTCAAGACTCATCACCAAGTTCCCTTTTCCATATAGAAACTTGAACTTTATGGGTATATGTTCATACATCACATTTTCCGTCTCAATCCCCCCTGGGGTCACCTAGATTCCCCCCTTGAGGGGACTACCTCACCTCTAAAGTGACGGGAACACCTGTCTAAGGTGACAGTGGGTATGCACTCTCTAAGTTGTCACCATTTTGGTGGTTGGGTCAGGATTTTCCCAACCTACAACTTGTGTGATAACATTTTGGTGTCATTGTTGGGGAGGATTTTGAATTCTCTTCCAAACCCTAATGACACTTTGGCAAGCTATCCCAAAGCCTTTTCCTGGATTTCCTAGTGACTCCACCTAAAGAACGTTCCCTTTCCACCCTTGATGAGCTCTTCTTGAAGCTTATCCGGTGACTCCATTGAGGTATTACCCTAAGTAATGGAACCATGGCCTCACGAGACTTACCATGGGAATTCCATAAGGTTTATCCCTCTTTTGATGTTCAGGATATTACTGGATATCCAAACCATTTCCCAACAGAATGGAGCGAAAATTTCCCCAAGTTTAATGGTGACCCAACCCTAGCAATCACCCATATCGTCAATTATATAAAGTATGCCTCAAGTCTGAATGTATTGCATGAAGATGTACAAATGAAAATTTGTTTATATTCTCTGGAAACAAGTCAAAGGAATTTGCTTGCACACTCATGTGATCTGAAAAGTATCTGGTCTTCTAAAAAGCTTGTTGAGGAATTTCTCAAGCATTGCAGGCCAGCCACTCAAGATTTGTCAGGTGTTTTTCAAGAACTTGAAGACGCTCTATGAAGAGAAGGTTTTTCACTGGATGGCGTGAGGAAAGTTGAAGAATGTGAAATTGAAGAAGAATATCACCTGCCACCTACAAAGGAAGCACTTAAAGAATACATCCATGAAGAAATTTGTCAGGAAGATCTCGATGATGAGGACCCAGAAGAGACATTGATGTACATTGTCCCACTAGATGAAGATGGCGTCATTCAACCTTTCTCTCCTCTTGTACGTGAATTTGAAGAGGCAATCAGTCTTAGTAATGAAGATTTTGAAGATCCATTTGAAGCCACCCCAACCACTTTTATTCCTACACACAAGGAAATGGTCAATTTCATTCATACAAATGATCTCATGAAGGATCCCCTAGAGGTGGTTGATGAGAATATAAACACTTTCATACATATTGGGAGGTGTAGATGGGACATGAATTGTTTCATTTTTTATGGAGATCCCACCTAGACATTGAAGGCCACTCTCAGATAAATGATACAAGCATCTTTTTAGAGGATTTATTTTTACAGTTGGATGGTCCATATATTTGGCAGCTTGATGATGATATGGTCACAAACTTATTCCATCCTATTGAGGATAACTTGTCACAATTTAATCATGATGACTCTCATCCATCACTTGATAATTGTGATGATTACGTTTACAGTGACTCGGGCCTATTCAATGAATATTTCCAACCATTGATGCACTCAGATGGACACTAGATTGTGGTCAGCCTAGAGAAATATGAGGCTCACCCTGCCAAATGGAAGTGTTATCACATTGAGACCTTGGGCATAGCTTTCCGAATAAATAATAATCAACATGTTCTGTGTATGGAAGAAGTTTTTTTCTCTAGACCCAAGGCAGTCCCTTACATATTATCTTCCTCTTCCTCTTTGGGAAGCCATGCATTCTTCTTCTGATCTATCATGTCCTCTTAGTCTTCAACGATCAGTCGATATTTGTGCATGAATTAAGATGAGCCATCATCTACATATAGTATCCCTCTCCAAATATGGATTGATCAGGCTTGTGGTTACACTTCCGGGCAGGATGATCGGGATGATGGATTCTCTTTCCAGCAAGATTTCCTCCCTCCCACCCATCTCCATGAGTTTCATTTTACAATTAATTATACATATATTTATGTTCATGATCATTATGTGCTTGAATTATATTTGTTGTTTTACATAATTAAGCACAGGGGGAGATACTTTGATGGGATGATCCACTGGTTGCACTGGCTATATGACTTCACCTAGCAGTTGTAAAACTCGATTCTTCAGGGCCCCGAGGCCCCAGGTAAGTAGGTAAGTCATTTTGATTTCTTGCATTTGCATCTTTATTGCTCATATTAGTATAGATGCATTTCATATTTCATTTTTCTCTACTTGCATATTGATTTCATGCTTAGTTTCATAATTTTTGAAAAAAAATGCTAAAATTTTATTTTCTAGATTAGTTTTCATTTTTGGTTTTGATGTATATGGACAAAGGGTGATAGAACCACCCTAGATTTTATGGTTTCCTGTTTCAGTGTAGGCATAGGTCTATCAGAATATCTTGCGGTTCTCATGCACTCTACGACAAACACATGTCCCTAAGTAGGATCCAGATGCCATCCCCAATTTGTGGGATAAATAAGGAGATCATGTCTCGAGGCCCTCTGGTTGCAGATATGGAGTGTAGAGAGACCACATGACCAGCAGTGTCCACTTTCACATATGGAATCCCACTCTATCGCCACATTATGATCCATTTTCATCACATCCACCACACCAACTAGCTTCTGGAAGGTAGATGGGTCTTGCTCTGTGCAGTGTAAGTCAAGTATTGTGGCAGGTAATCACCCTAATATTTAAGGAATTTAAAAATGTTGTATTTAAGTTTCTTTTTACTATAGAATGCATGTTTGGACATTATTCTTTTGACCTTGTTTAACCTTGGTGAGTGTCATAGATTTCCTAGTAAGTGACCAACCTTTGGGGAAGTTTTGTGACTGGGAGTCCCTTGAGGGGTTGTTATACCATTCTTGACCATACTTACCACCTTCCACTCATTACACTCCCATTGTGTTGCCCTATTCTAGACCCTTTGACTTTAGTGACCCAAGAAGGGCATGTACCTCATTTCATGGGAAGAAGGGGTTGAAGGCCCAAAGGGATTGTTGTTGGCTAAAAAAAGATAAAAACCTAAATATAGACCTTCTTGATGCTTCACCCAGGGGTCCCCGAGAAAGCAATGAAACGCTTCTCTGTAAGAAAAGGGGGACCTACAAAAATAAATTATAGTGAATGATTAAGGGGTTAGTTGGAGGATGGGAGGTCTCATCACGAGTTGACTTATCATGATCATGAGTATTTAGCAGTATGACATTACCATCATCTGGTCACCAAGCCAGGGTAGTGGCTCTCAGTTACACAACTGAGAGAAAGGGGGTCTCATCACGAGCCAACCTTCTCATTTCCATGAGGTATTTTTGAATTAAATTGTCGTTATTTCTTTCATTTCCTTAAAACATGAAATAAATAAAGAATGGCAATAAAATGTGCTTGGAAAAAGTGCATCACAAACAAAGGTGTCACACACCCTCTACAAAGTCACCCAAAAATGAGATAATACGAGTCCTTGTATGTCATGAAGCTCATTGACCTATGAATTTTAAACCTCTTCTACCTCATCATCCACTACATGAACTTGAAAGGACATCCTTGGGAGAATCCCCTACTTCAGGGCTCTCATCTACCCAATATGACTTTTATGACACCCCTCCCATACTTAAACTTGGTCAATTGTATAGGATTTTTGAGAATTTGTTTAATTTGATGATGTAGTTTTGATGAACATGTTTAGGTGCCTTGCTTATTATATGTGGTTTACACTTGTCATGATATCATTGACTTGAGATCTTTGGAGGGCGTACCATTTTGTTTTGCAGGACCTTGCTTGGTGGCCAATTTTGGGAGAACCAACCTAGCTTGGGCTTCCATGGGGAAAAAATCCCGCAGGTTGGATGTTGTAGGCCCACACATCGGATCACAGAGACATGCCTTTGGAGGATTACATGGCATCACAAAGGATCTTACCCAACCCCTATTACCCAAATGACTTGCCTAGGAGAGGCAAAACGTCACTTTTGGAGGGTTGACGTCATGCTTGAGGGGGTTTTGTGGTGATAGAGTTATTTCACATTGACACTTGGCATATTTTCACCGAAGGAAACATGGATTGACCCTAGCACATGATGAGGAGGCTTAAGGATCCCCAACGACCTCCATTTTCCTCTCCAACAACTTTATCAAGTGGTCAAAATGTCCCCTAAAGGGGTGATGTCATCTTATTTTTAGGGTTTCTATTGTGTTAAAGTGAAAATTAAATATTATTATTTGATGCAAGGGGTAACATAAGGGTTGTTTACCCCTTATCTTATGTTTTACCCTTGATAAGTGGACAAACTATGTTTTAAGGTTTTTGTATAAATAGAGATCATGTGAATCTCATTTCATAACATAACTCTCCCTCTTGTGAGAGGATATTGGATGAAATTTGCGCCCTTGTTGGGAAATTCTCTTCATCTCTTTGGTTACATTCTCTTGTTATGGTTTATCTTTGCTATTGTTGGAAGAAGTAATTCACTATCTCTCTTGGAGTGTTTTTCTTGTTTTATGGTGGATATTTCTTGGTTAAAGAAGGAGTTTATCTTGTTCATGCTTGCACTAGGTAAGGAATCCATTTTGTTGCTTCTTTCTTGCTTACAAGTCTAATTTCTAAGATTCTTGGGGAGTATAAGTGCATACAACCCCACCAAGGCCATAATCTTGTCTTGAAATAAGTTGTTGCACAAAGGAATACTAGGAGGAGTAAAAGGGTTTAGACCCTCCTAGGGTTTTCCTTAGCTAGTTTTGCATAACTTGGGGAGTAAAAGGGATTACACCCCCAAGGAGGTAGCACAATTAGCTCTTTATATTTTAAATATTCCATAACCCAATACTTAAAGGCACTAATCTCTTACATTGGAGAAATAAATCATTGCATTGGGATACATAAAACTACGAGAAATTGGAATTGTTCAAGTTGGATCTTCTTCTACATGTTATAAGCATTATTGTGCCCTGAGGGCATCCTCTTTTAGCCAACAATTTTTCTGCTGTAATAAGTTAAATTCTGCAGACATTAGGGCTGAAGAAACCCTAATCAAACTTCTATAATAACTCTAAAATCAACCATTGAAAGTTGCTTAAAGTTTGCACACATAAACTACTAGGCCTAGCGCACTTTTTGGTAGACTTTGGGGAATGTTTAGTGGCTTATATTCTTGCTGTAATAACTTGTTTCTTACAGCCATAAGGCTGATTTATATTGCTGCAGAAATTGTTTACAACAACCTTACCTTTTATGCTAGTATCTTGGTCTTTGAATCTTGAGTTTCAGTGGTGTTTAGCTAGTTTATATCTTGCATATTTTACTTGATTTATAGCACTTGTTTAGCAACTTATTGTGCCATTTCATTGCTGATTTATATTGTTACTAACAGCTTCTATTAGGGACAACAATATTAACTTGCTTGTCCACTTGATATATTTCATTGTATACTTGGTTTTCCTTGTGTCTCGGGCATGTATTATCTCTTTGCAGATCACTCGAGGCTTTGACAACCTTAAACAATCCTCAAGACTTGTCACCAAGTTCCCTTTTCCATCTAGAAACTTGAACTTTAGGGGCATTCGTTCATACATCAAATTTTCCATCTCAATCTCCCTAGGGTCATCGGGATTCCCCCCTAAGGGGACTACATCACCTATAAAGTGATGGGAACACCTGCCTAAGGTGATAATGGGTAGGTGCTCTCTAAGTTGTTTCCATTTTGGTGGTTGGGTGGGCTTTGCCCAACCTACAACTTGTGCGATAACATCAATTATGCTCATTCGTAAGAAGACATTACCATAGGCCAAGACTACCTTTTTAACATAAGTATGAATCCCTAAGAGGAAAAAACCTAAAGATATAAAACCCTAACCCTATGAGGTGATGTAGAAAAGGTGATGTGGGCCCTGAGTAGGCTAGTTAATATTTTAATTTCCCTAGGGTGAAACTTTTTAATAGAAGATCCATTTAGGTATTTTCTTAGACTGTTACAAAGCTTAATCCATATTGTATGTGTTTGATATGACACATAATAATTTCACCATGTGTCCTATGTCGAATGAAAAAAATTAAATGGAAAATCTTGAAAAACGCGTTGTAAATTCGAGACCTAAAAAACTGTAGGAGAACTTCCAAGATGTAGAACCATTTTGAATAAGTGGAATAGGTGGGTGTCTTCTAGTATCCACCTGGATTAGGTTAAAATAATTAGGGTTCAATCTTAATCCTAATGATTACAAATTTTCAGTTTGGCTTTATGAGAAAATAAACAAAAGGGAGACAAACTAGTGTTATAGGTGGCTATCTAGGGGAGGCAAGTTGACAGTGGTAATATTTGTACTAAAAGGGATTACAATTTATTGGTTATCTTTATCTCATATTTGTAAAAGAACGTTGGAAAAGATTAGAAATAATTGTTTTATCTTCTTGTGGACATTGAAAAGAGAGGAGGAAGGTTTTTCTCTTGTGAAGTGGAAAAAACAGGCAATGCCTAAAGATACTAGAAGTTAAAAATACACATATGTTTAGACATGCATTTGATGGAAATAATATGTAAAGATCGATGCATAATGAAGGGTTGTGGGAAAGGTAATATTAGTAAAATATATTTCTCCTATGTCCCTATGGGACTATATCATAAGAGAGGTAAAGGGATGTGGACGGGCTTTTGTTGTGTGGGAAGCACTAATGAAAGCTTTCCCCTTGATATGAAAGTGGTCAATATGGAAAGTAGGAAGAGGAAGCAAAGTAAAAATAGGGGAGGATCCCTAGATGGGGCGTACTACCAATTTTAGATTATCAAGCCCTTTAATTTAAGTACTTCATACTATAGATATTTATTATTTGTAAAATGTAGCATATCAAGGAAGCAACACCATGTGGAATTAGTGTTGGAAGACAACTACATAGTTATGTCATCAAGGGGAATTAGTGTTGGTTATGAAGCCTTATTATCTTCCTGATCCAGAGGTTTGTTTTAGCCGTGCTTGGACCCCATTCCCTAATGAGGGGTGTGGGGGGGATTTCACCCCCATAACTGTCGCCAAGGGGGTCCAGGGAGGGGAAACAATTTGTGTAGCCCCCCCTTGGTGGGGGATTCGGGGGAAACGCCCCTGAAGCGAAATTTTGGGAAAAATTGCCTTGTAAAATATTGTAATTTTGTAGTTAATATGGACCATTCATTATAAGCTCGTAGATCTAAAAGTAGAAGTTATGTTAGGGTCTTTTCCCTAGAAGACAATCCTCTTTTATGAGGGAATTGTATTGTGATTGTGTATGTGTGTGAATATTGTATTCTAAGAGAGGATTTTGTGAGAGAAATAAGAGGAAGTTACAACGGGTGTGTTGTAGGTTGTATCCCTTCATTTTGTTGGATAAAAACAAGGACCTGGAAATTTCTCTGGTGGATGTAGTCCACACTGGGTGAAGCACATATATATGTGTCTCTATTGTATTGTGTATGTTTTGTGTTTTATTTCCTTATTTGTTTTATTTTATTGCTCTATGATCCTATTTTTCTAACAACTGGTATTAGAGCGAAGGTAACTCGCAAGAAAAGAGGGTTCCTGGTTCGAGTGGGAGAAATGGCAGAAGATGGAAAGTCTAGGGTTGAGAAATTTAATGGACATAACTACCAATTATGGAAGATGAAGATAGAATATTATTTATATCAGAAGGATCTATTCCTACCATTAGGTGGATTAGCAAATAAGTCGATGGCAATGAAGGACAAAGAATGGGAGGTTCTTGACAGAAAGGCACTATGAACGATACAGCTGAGCCTGGAAGCGTTGGTGGCTTTCAATATTTCAAAAGAAAAGACAACGAACGAGTTGATGGATGCATTGGATAAATTGTATAAAAAACCCTTGGCGGACAATAAGGTATTTTTAATGAAAAGATTATTTAATAAGAAGATGTCAGAAGGAGGGTCTGTTGTAAATCATTTAAATGAATTTAATACGGTTATTAATCAGCTAAGCTCTGTAAAAGTGGGCTTTGATGATGAGGTTAGGGATCTTCTAATCTTGCACTCATTTCCATAAAGTTGGAATGGTTTAGTCATGGTTGTAAGTAACTCAGTCTCTGGTTCAAACACTCTAAAATTTGATGATGTTGTTGGTGTTATTATTAGCAAGGAAATGCAATGGAAAAGCACAGGTGAGACAACATGTAATGTGTTGACTATGAAGAACGAGAGAAGACAAAAGGATAGAGGAAAGGGCTCAGGGAACCATGGGAATTCTAGGAAGGGCAGATCCAAATCCATACTGGGAAAGATAGATTGTTGGAATTGTGAGAAGAAAGGACATTTGAATAAAGACTGCATAGCTCCAAAGAAACAAAGAGATGGAGAGAAAAATCAAGAAGCAAATGTAATAGGTGATGTGTTACAAGATGCATTGATTCTTTCTGTAGATAATATTTATGAGTCTTGGGTAGTAGATTCAGGGGTTTCATTTCATGCCACATCCCACATGAAACATTTTCTAGATTGTGTTCAAGGTGATTTTCGACAAATTCATTTGGGTGATTATGCACCATGCAAAATTGGTTGAATGGGTAAGGTACAAATAAAGAAAAAGAATGGAAACCAATGGTTATTGAAAGAGGTAAGGCATGTACCAGATCTAAGGAAAAATCTAATTTCAATAGGGCAGTAGGAAAGCGAAGGTTGTATATCTATATTTACAGATAAGTCATGGAAGGTCACCAAAGGATCATTGGTGATAGCAAAAGGAGAGAAGGTAGGTACATTGTATTTATGTACTAGTAATATTGACTCTTCTGTCTCTTTAGCTTCTACAGGAGTGGATACAACACTGTGGAATCATAGGCTTGGAAACATGAGTGAGAAGGGGATGTAGATAGTTCACAAAATAAATGTGTTTCTAGATCTTAAACAAATTGATTTGGATTTTTGTGAGCATTGTGTTTATGGAAAACAAAAGAGAGTCGGATTTCTCATAGTCAGAAAAGAAAAGAAGAGTGAAAAGTTAGAGCTTGTGCATACATAAGTATGGGGACCAACTCATGTATCATATCTTGGTGGATCTCGTTATTATGTTACTTTTATTGATGATGCAACTAGAAAACCTTGTGTTTATTGCATTCGACAAAAATCTAATGTTTTGACACTTTTAAGAAATGGAAATCTTTGGTTGAGAATGAGACAAGAAAAAGGTTAAAGTGTCTCAGATTAGAAAATGGAGGTGAATATTGCAACAAGGATTTTGAATATTATTGTTCATACCATAAGATTCGTAGAGAGAAGACAATTCCAGGAACACCACAAGAAAATGGTGTGTTAGAAAGGATGAACAGGACAATAATGGAGAGTGCAAGAAGTATGAGATTGCATGTTGGGTTGCCCTTATAGTTCTGGGTAGATGTTGTAGATATTGTTGTTTACTTAATAAACAGAAGACCTTCAAGCTCTTTGGATGGTGAAATTCTAGAGGAGGAATGGACAGGTAAAAAGGTAAACTATATTTTTTTCAAGACGTTCGGTTGTGAAACATTTTTCCATACTGATAAAGAAAATAGAACAAAACTTGAGGAAAAATCAAAGAAGTGTACCTTTATTGGATATGGTGTTAATGATTTTGGTTATCGCTTATGGGATTATGAAAATCACTAAATCATTAGGAGTAGAGATGTCATTTTCAATGAGAAGGTCATGTACAAAGATCAGTTGCGGGGAAAGAAATAGGAAAAAGAAAAACGAGAATACACAATGCTTGATGAGATCACTGAAAAAGAAATTCCAAAGGTACCAGAATATCAAAATGTACAACAACAGAAGTAACACATACCTCAAACTCCTACAAGTGTTGTTAGAATATATACCAGGTTAAGTAGACCCCCTGAACGATACTATCCTTCATTGTATTATTTAATGTTGATTGATTATGGTGAACCAGAATGTTATGAAGAGGAAATGTAGGTAGGCACTAAAAAGAAGTGGGAGCAAGGCATGAAAGAGGAAATGGATTCCTTGGTAAATAACTAGACTTGGGACTTGGTTCAGTTGCCTGCAGGAAAAAGAGAATTGTAGAATAAATGGGTTTACAAGCTGAAGGAAGAAGATGGAGGAAAAAAGTGGTACAAGGCTAGACTTGTTGTAAAGGGGTTTGCACAAAAGAAAGGTATAGATTTTGATGAAACATTTTCTCATGTTGTTAAGATGACTTCAATTAGGAATATTTTAAGTCTTGTGGAAGTAGAAGATTTGCATCTTGAACAATTAGATGTTAAAACAACTTTTCTCCATGGGGATTTGGATGAAGAGATTTATATGCAGCAGCCACAAGGATATGAGGTCAAAAGGAAAGAAAATTTGGTATGCAAGTTGAAGAAGAGATTGTATGGCCTAAAGCAAGCTCCAAGGTAGTGGTATTTGAAGTTTGGCAGGTTTATGATAGAACAAGGTTATAGTAGATGTCATTTTGATCACTGTGTTTATTTTAAAAGGCTAGAAAATGGAAGCTATATTATCTTGATATTGTATGTAGATGATATGCTTGTTACAGAGTCTAATATGCAGGATATAAATGTGCTCAAGAAGAAATTAGCTAATTCATTTGCGATGAAGGATTTGGGTGTTGCAGAGAAAATCCTTGGTATGAGAATAACAAGAGAAAGAAAAAATCACAATTTGACATTGTCTTAGGCTGAGTACATAGAGAAGGTGTTGGAGAGGTTTAGAATGCAGAATGCAAAACTAGTTACTACACCTTTGGCCAACCATTTCAAATTAATTAAGGTAATGTGTCCCAAGGCACAAGAGGAGATAGAATACATGTCCAGGGTCCCTTATTCATCAACAATTGGTAGCTTGATGTATGCGATGGTTTGCACAAGACAAGATATTGCACATGCAGTGGGATTTGTGAGCAGGTATATGAAAAATCCAAGTAAAGTACATTGGGAGGTAGTAAATTGGATTCTCGAGTATTTAAGAGGTACTACTACTCATGCATTATGTTTTGGAGGTTCAAAAATTGTTCTACAGGGATATGTTAATTCATATATGGCAGGTGATAAAGATACTAGGAGGAGCACCACAGGGTATGTTTTTATTGTAGGTGGAACAACAGTAAGTTGGATTTCAAAAATACAAAAGTTTGTTGCACTTTCAACAATGGAAGCGTAGTATGTTGTTGCTACAAAGGATAGTAAAGAAATGATTTGGTTACAGAGGTTTATGGAGGCATTGGGAAAGAAGCATGAGAATAGCAAGTTGTATTGTGACAGTGAGATTGTCATTCATATTGCAAAGAAATCAGCCTTCCATTTCCAGACTAATCATATGCAGCTCATGTACCATTTCATATGATCGATCTTGGAAGATGGACATCTAAAGTTGTAAAAGATACATACTAGTTGGAATCCTGTAAACAAGTTAACAAATGGAGTAATTACAAGGCAGAAACTGAGTTCATGCTCAGTTTCAGTTGGTATTCAAGCATGAAGGTGAAGATGAGAAATTTGCCAGGTACAAGGTGGAGTATAGTCCAGCAGGTACATCAGTAGTGGAGTTGTTGCGATCAATATCCAAGTGGGAGATTGATCCAAATTATTTTCGGAACGAAACGAAAGCAGAGATATTACAGTGAAATACACATAAATATTTCCGGAAACCAAGAAATACAACAATACATGATTTCTATCAATGAAAGAAATGTACAGAGACTGTAAAAATACAGAGTGTAAGACTCGCTAGAATGGTGGCAACTTTATCTCTGAGAAGAGATGTGACGGATATGTTCATTCGCAAGAACATGATTATAATGAGGCTATGAGGGACTTTTTATGATAAACATGAATGCCAAAACCCTAGACATCCAAAATCCTAACCCTAGGAGATGAAGCTCCAAAAGTCATCTGGGCCCCGTTGGGGTAAGTTAGTACATTAACTTCCAGGCGTCGTAACTTTTGCATACGATCTCTGTTTTAGGCGTGTGATAGCTCGTTGGAAAGGTATTTTTGAGAGATATGCATTATGCTATAAAAATTTGACTATGTCTATAGTTTGACTTTGTCAAGCCAAGAAAACACTATTTAGAGCCCCAAAACAGCCCTAGAAGTACAGAAAGATGTATTGACATGAAAACTTTCAAAATAAGCCAGTTGGAATAGGTGGGTGGTGTAGATTTTAACCTTGTACAATATATACTGAAAACAGATATTCAGTAAAAGAAAAGAAAAGATACAATGACAAATACAAACATTACACAGATATTTTTCTCGTGGAAACCCAACCGGGAAAACCATCATATTCTATATTCATTCATATGTGTTACATTGTTTACAATACAATATACATATAGGAGCCAGCGGCATCCAAAACCCTAACCCAATGACCTGGATTAGTCCATAACCCTAATTCCTTAACCGGAAATAGAAAACCATAGGCAAAAACCATGTGCTAAAAAACCACCTAAATATGTGACACATTTCTCGAGGCAAGTAAAAAAAATTCTCGGGGGTGTTGCCCCCGAACCCCTACGTGCTCGGCGCATACGCTCAGACACTACTAGTCGTGCAAAGAATATAACACATACCCAACAGGTTGCCACCAATATCCACCTATATATTGTGTAGGGCTTCAGGACAGCCACATAAGTGCAGAACCCACAATTACAAAGAAATGTCCCTATTACAGAGAAACGTGTTGAACTGAAAACTGTCAAGATGAGGCAGTTGGAATTTGGAACAAGTGGGTGGCCACCAATATCCATCTGGATCAATCCTCTCCCATTAGGAAGCAATGGTCTCCATTGTGTTGAGTGCCCAAGGAAGAGGGGAAAGAGTTTTCTGAATCTGAATCTTGGTGAGTTGTGTGCCTTGTTGGAGAAGTTGTGTTGTTTGGTCGGTGGAAGGCTGTCACGAACCTGTTGTTGTTGGGGTTGAATATGTTCCACCAACCTATTGTCTCCGAACTTAATGGGGCATTATGTAGGCACCATCATAGGTGAGGAAACAATATATTTTTTCTCTTCTGTAATATGCTTCTGTTGGATAGAAGGTGTTGAGGTTGCAGTGCTTGTACTGGCCTTATGTGCATCCTTTGAACAGAATGTGAAGAGGATGAATTTTGCAGTATGAGAGATTATCTTGTGGCACTATTTTGGTGGAACATTAGTTGGAACTACCTCTGGTATCATGTAGAGTTGACCCCCTAGAGTAATAATGACACTACGGGGTCGAGACTCATAAAAAACATGATGTTTCCACATATATGGTTGGCTCAAAACATCATCACATACATCAAGAGGGGAAACATCACACACTACCTCATCCTTGAAGGGTTGGATGCCATATGCCAGGCGACATTATTGGACTAGATGGAGATCTCATCCTTGGTGAAGCCACCTGATGTTGTATGGTTGTGGGTGTGGTGTTGTCGGAAACCCCAATCGTTTGACAACCTCAGCTAATATGAGGTTCTTCTGTATACCGCTATCAACACTGAAATGCAATGGGTTCCCCTTCACCCACATCTATGAATGGAAGAGGTGCTCCCCCTCTTCAGTATCTACTAGTTCTTCTGGTTGAATTGTTGCGGTCATGGCAGTAGCAGTAGGGTCTGCACCAATGATCTGTCTGTTTTCAATATTTTCTAGATAATATTCTGAATCAGGGTTCGCCTCCTTGTCTTTAACCTTGGCCACCAATGATTGTTTCGAGCGACATTTATCAGTGTTGTGCAAGGGGATTTTGTGGAAGTCGCACCACTTCCCCATGTCATTCTTCATCTTTCCTTTATCCTTATTTTCATGTGCCTTGGATTGGTTGTCGAAAGGCTATTGGTTAGGGTCGTCTTTACCATGCTTTAGTTGTTGCAGATTTACAGACCCGAACTCCCATTTGTTCTGGTGCCTAAATTTATGCTCAATTTTGACAACATATCGATAGGCATCTCCCAATTATGAGATGTTTAGGAAATCCATTTTGGTTTGGATGCACCTATGCAGAGCCCCACGGTATTTCAGAACCAGATGCCACTTGGAGTCTTTGATACCCATCTTGGTGCGTAAGCTATGGAAAGTATTTGTGAACCCTGCTAGTGTTTGTCTCTTCTCTTGCCGCAGTGTGGTCCATCACATGTAACGGTCTTCATAGTTATCAACAGGGTAGTATTGTTCCTTGATTGCATTCACACACAAAAATCCCAAGTGGGCTTGACCCCATATATTCCAAATTCCTCTGTGGAACTTTACTCCTAGTAAGTTTCCCACCAATGTTTGACATGGGTGAGAGCCTTGAGGAGTGTGAAGGTGATCTTTTCCTTATC
>ML780403.1:695490-712303 GCA_009831015.1 Picea engelmannii
GCATTGTGCCTCCAAGGACACACTAAGTGAGATGGACTTAGCTCACGTTTGCAAGTGTGTATAAGGACGGCAACACGGTGCATTGTATTGATGCATCTGATTATACTGCACGGGGTTATACTGTGGTTGTGCGTTATTATATTGAGGTTGTGCAGTGTTATACTATTGTTGCACAATGTTGTATGGAGTTGGCATTTGGTTGAACTGAGGTGCAGCTTGTCCTCTCCCTCATCGAATCCATTGTTCTACAATCTTTGTCATCGTGACCCACTAACTTGAAAAAGTTTCAATATGAACTCTTGGGTATTGTCTGATACTTTTGCATCATTTGAAAATGATATGGATCATGTCCATGTGTTTTACAGATCTCACACCATGGTCCTCCTGTCGACAAAGGGTTTGGTAGCCCTATTTCCATGTACTGCACAAATGTTGGGCACTCATTCTTGTGGTGTCCTTTTGTCCTATATGTGGTACACCAAGCAGCTTCTCTTTTCTCTTTGCGCTTATTCTAATTTACTTGAAATGTGAGTTTCTTCAGATCCTCCTTCAGCTCCTCTATTGTTGGATCTGTCTTCTGATACCGGTTCTCTTCCAGTTGTAGGGTTGCTTGTAGAGCCTCTGCCTGAGTTTGAAACTTTTGTTGCCTCAAAGGGTATTTCAGATGTGGTAATAGTGAGTTCACAAAGAGATGTCAATGTTCCATGCCAGTCATGACATATTTCAATTTACCCTTCAACCGTTTGAACCTGTGATCGATCTCCCAAACAGACTCACCTCATTACTTTCTAATTTCAATCATCTCGTTCATGTATTGATCCTCTGAGATCGGTTTCTGAAATTCATTCATCAGTAGCTTCTTGACATCTTCAATCATCCTTATTGTTCTTGGTGGACTATTTACAGCTAATCTCATGTACCAGTCTAGTGTGTGGTCTCTTAACGTGATAGCTAACTGTGCAAGTTTTGTATCCTCATCTGTGATCTGCTTTGCTTCCCAAACCTTCTCACAAATAAACAAGTGATTTTCAAGATCATGTGATGCCTCTCTCTTGAATTTTGGTAACCTAATGGTGGGATCATGTCCTTCCATATTGAATAGTGATGAATTACGACCTCCGCACAGTGTAGATACTTGACTTCTACTGCATGAACTGGCTCCTCCAATTGTTGTTCCATGTGTAGATGTACTTCATGTTTTGTTTCTTCTACTAAAATTCAGTTGTATAAATGGTGGTGTTCTTTCTGGTGTATTAGTCGCAGATGGGTTCATGGGTTCCACACTGACACTGACATGGATAGGAGTTATGCCTTATGTTCCTGCCCTTGGACCTCTTTTCTTTCTTTTATATATTATGTGTAGGATTTCCTCAATCTGCTCCACAACTTGGAGATCCTCTACCTCTTCTTCATCACTTGACAATCCCTCTCTCTCTATTATGGCTCTCTTTGTATTGTTCATATTATATTGTTAGGGTACTCCACTGCGCATTTTTCCAGTTGTTTCCATGATCTGCTTAATCTGGTCTTCCTCCATCATGATTGGGTCCAAGGCCTCCTCCTTCTTTCCTTTATCCATCTCTTCTTCCATTTCTCGAGCTCTTGTCAGTGCTTCCCCCATGCACACAAGGAAGTTTTAGTTGTCTAAATCCATAGTCATTACACCTTTGTTATATAGTAGGATATTTATGGAAGTATACAACGACCTAATATACCTTCCTCGCAGTCCTCTTAGGAACTCTTCCTATGTTGCGTTGTAAGACTTCAAAGTGTCTACTACAAATTCTGTGATAAATCCTGCAACAATACTATCTAACCAGAAATCTATTGCACGCGTGAATTTGTTATCAACTTGTTGTAACTGCATGATCTCCACAGGATTCCACTCTAACTGTCTGATCTGATTTGTTGTGTGCTTGTCTTTCATCCTCAATATCCACTCCTGCAACACATGTCGGAAATCACACAAAAATACTTCATGCAAGTCGCTAAATACGTACTTGTCCAAATATTTGTGCGGTGTTAGTTTAGGGTTTATGTTGTCTTTATGCGCAAACTCTAGCTCCTTTATCTTCAACTAGCTTTCGATCTCTACCTTTTTTGGATTCCACGGTTTGAATATCCCCTTCTATATTTTCATTCTTTTAATGCTTCCTCAACAAATCTGACATTCTTTTAACGGTTCTTCAACATATCTCATTCTCTCAATCTCATTCTATTCCAACCGGCAACAGAAACATTTGTTGGCTAATATTATCCTCTTTCTACTTATGAGGCTTACCCAAGTTCATATCTAAGCAAGCTTCCAACAAATCCCTCTAAAACTATCGGCCCTCCTGATAAACCAGAAAGCAACACAACACACAAGGTGTACTTCGCAGTCTCACCCGAGATAGTTCTATGGGTGGTTGTAATGATCAGGTGCTTGCAGCCTGGGAATGAGTGGGAATCTGGGATTATACTATGTTATCTTCATTCATTTACTATCTCATACATCTATATTTAATATACTATCATTCTTTATCCATGCATGTAAATCAACGGATCTAACTACTTCATCAAGACATTTATCTAAGAGTTTACCATTGACAAAAAGAAATAAACAATAAATAGTTCACATAACACATGATCTATCGTGGTTCACCCTCTCCTGGGCTATGTCAACAAAGAATTGTCTCTCAAGATCTTTTATTATGTTTCTACAATATATCGCGTCATGCACACTACAGTCTTTGGTCTTACAATCACCACAGGCTCCTCGATCCCTGTAAGGATGACTAGATCGCACCAGGATCCTCAGTCTGCGATCTAACCCTCGAGACCGAGTTTCTCCAATCTCCTCTAGTTGAACAGCTTACAAAAATTTACAGTTCTTACAATCTTTGTTTTAGCTACGCAAAACAGTCTTCATTTTCATGCTAGATCTCTCTCTCTCTCTCTCTCTCTCTCTCTCTCTCTCCTTGCGGCCTAGACCTCCTAGGTACTTATTTATACTTATTCTTGGCTTATCATCCATTACAATATCCTACCAAAACCCTAACCCTAGCATGGTTAAGTCTTCTTGCATGCGCACCTTGCATGCTTTCCTCGCACGTGTTGTTTTTCCTTCCAACTTTCTTTCTCCCACTTCGTGCCTTTCTTTCCAAAAATATCCTTTTCCCCAAAATGGGCCTGTGCCCAACATACAAAGGGTGTGTTGTAGGTTGTATCCCTTCATTTTGTTGAATAATAACAAGGAAGAACCTGGAAATTTCTCTGGTGGACGTAGCCCACATTGGGTGAACCATGTATAACTGTGTCTTTATTGTATTGTTTATCTTTTGTGTTTTATTTCTGCATTTATTTATTTTTATTGCTCTGTGATCTTGTTTTTCTAACAATTAATAGTAGCATGGCAATAATATATTGCCAATCCCAAGCATAATGCAATAATATTAAAAGATGAAGACAAGATAATATGGTCAAAAAACGAAGCATTCAATATGTATACATCATAACTAGGGTATGAAGCAAGGGTATAGGAGAACAAGAAAGGTAAAAGGAAATGGTGGTGGAAGGTTACTTGAAAGTTGAGCAACCCTCTAAAAACTAGAATATACCTATGGTTAATCTTATCTAACAAATTCCTAACATGGTATAAATGTATTAAAAGGTCATCGGAGGGTCCTCATAGACGTGTATAATGTAAAAGTAACTAAGAGTAATATATCGCTTATTTGTGCATTGTTATTTTGCAAAGTATGTATGAAGTGAGGTTCCAAAACTAACAAATTCTAATGTGAAGTGGGAAAGAGAAACTATTATTCAGTGTTCCAAAGGTTAGTGCATGGACAAAATAGTTTATGATCATACAGCACTAGCAAACAAATTTATTTGGGAACTATAGCTTGCTAGAAATGATATGGTTTTCCAAGGGAACAAACTAACTCCAATTCAAGTAGGTCATCATGTAGTTATGCATATACAAGAATCTAGAAGCCCGAAAAGGATAAGACTCATAGAATCTTAAAATTTCCAGAAATTGACTTTATTAAAGCCTCGGCGTATTTTGATGGAGCAACCCAAGGCATACCTAGTTTATGTGGATTTGGTGGCATCTATTTACTTCAATGAGAATCACTTCATCTCCTTCAAAGTATCATTTGGTTCATGCTCCAACAACATAGTTGAAATATGTCTTTGTGAGTTCTCTTTAGAATGATTGGGCACAACCTCGTATGAGGGTGGGGATGGGGGAAATATTGAGTAAAACATATAATTTGTAAGTCATTGAACCTATATATTGAAGTATAATAAAGTTTCCATCAAAGTTAGGAGTTGTCTTTTGGTGTCTCTTCTCCTGAGTCAGGTATGCTTATACGATTGGAGACGCATGCATACCTTATCTCGTTGTCAAAATGGTGTTCATAGCGATGTTGATCAAAATGTTGCTTCATGCAATTCTAAGCCAATGCCCAATTATATTTGAGGTACAAATAATGTTAGCATGGGTTGTGAGGGTGTTTTCCACCTCCTGAACCCTGAAGCAACCTAGCAAGTACAAGATCACTAATGGGGGTGGTTGTCCATAGACTACCTCGAAGGGGATCATTTTATTAGCACCATGATAAGTAGTAATGTAACACCATTCAGCCAAGGGTAACCACTAGACCCATCGGAATTTTCATTCTGAAGAAAAATAATGTAAATAATCTTCCAAACATTTGTTGACTACTTCTATTTGACCATCAGTTTGGGGGTGATGTGTTGTGCTAAGATTCAATTGGGTACCTTGAATTCGAAACAACTCTTGCCATAAATTGTTGGTGAGAGTGGGACCATGACCAATCATAATGGATTCAGGCATGCCATGCAGTTTAAAAATATCATTCATGAAGACATGTGTTATTGTGGACGCCTTGAATGGGTGTCGTAAGGCATGATCCACATGTGCTACATGTGTCACCCAAGTTTTGTTGTAGACGAAGATGTCATCAAAGAAGACCAGGACAAAATTATTTGAAGGGATTTAAAGATGTGGTTCATGAGACTCTAAAAGGTGGAAGGTGCATTGCAAAGACCAAAGGGCATCACCAAAAACACATAATGACTATCATGAGTGAAAAAAACAATTTTGGGAATATATGCTTACTTCATGCGAATTTGGTGATAATGTAAGTGAATATCGAGGTTGGTGAATAATTGTGCTCCATGTAGATCATATAAGAGATAATTAATGACTAGAATGGAGAATTTATTTTTAACTGTCAAGTTGTTTAGAGTGCAAAAATTAGGACACATACGCCAAGTGCCTTTTATTTTAAATGACCATGACAACATGAGAAGAATAGGGGTTGGTACTAGGATGGATGATACCATTTGCTTATAGCTCTTGTACGATATTTTCAATTTCATTCTTTTGAGAAAAAAGGATGATGATATGGGCACACATTAGGTGGTAGGATCTCAGGAAGCAATGGGATGTTATGATCATGCTCTCCACGTGAGGGTGGTAATACTTGGGGATGTTCAAAGACTTATTGGTGTTTGTACAAAACTAACTACAAATTCAATTGAACTAGAAGAGAATCATCCTCAAAGGCTTGAATAGCATGGAATTGTGCAATAATGCTAAAATGTCCCTTTTTTAGAAGTTTTTCCATGCATTGGGAGCTAATGATTTTTGGAGAACCTACTTTGAGACCTTTGAGCATGTTCCTAGCCATTCAATACCCAAAACAATACCACATCCACCCATTTCAATAGAAAACATGAGATTTTTCACGGAATACTCACCCGTTTGAAGTTTCACATTTTCACATTGGCCACTGCATTTCATAGAGCCCCCATTAACAATCATAATCTAAAAGTTACTAATGATGTGGATATAATAATGTGTTTCTTGGGAAATGTGGTGATGAATGAATTTATGGGTGTTGTAACTATAAATTAAAACAATCATCTTCCAATACTTGATATAGCCAACTAACTTTAACATCTAAGGAGAAGAAATATCGATCAAAGCATGAAGGGAGATTTGGGGTTCTTCACTTGGTTGTCGAGAAGAGGAACTTCCTCAATGATGTGAGTGAGTTTCTTCCGAGTCTTTCCATCAACTTACTCTTCAAAAATGTCCTCAAAAATGCCATAAATAATTTATGCTCCTTGCATCTATGCCATAGAGAATTATTTTCATCATAATTGTGGAACAAACCCTTGAATTTATGTTCAACCATTTTATCCCAAGTCAAATTGTGTACCTTAAGGGTTGGGGTAAGTAGTTGAGGAAATACCATAGTTGGGCAGGGACATGGAGCAAATTTTGGGTATTTAGACTAAGCATAAGATGTAACTTGGGCATGACAAGCAAGTTGAGTGGCCTCCAACCAAGTAGTAGGGTACTTCATCTCTACTTAGGCTTAGATTTCTTCCTTAAGACCATTGATAAAGCATAGCTTAAAAAATGCATCCGCTAAATTTTTTGTTCTGACAGCCAAACATTCAAAAGCATCAAGATAGTCTTCCACTACATCAATTTGACACTATTTGGTAAGTTAGCTCAAAAAATGTGTTTCTCTGATAAAGAAAGCAAGTAAGGCTTTCACAAAATACCTCCATGCAGTGACCCCTAGAGATGTGTTCTTGTGTCATTACCACCATTGCCAATGTTCCCTATTCATATCGAGGACATTGATCATGAGTTTCAATAGTTCATATACGATGGCGTGAAGGGAAAATTGGTGCTCCATTTTTTCAACCCAATCGATCAAATTTGACCCATCAAACTTATTCAGATCAACTTTAGTTTAATGATCGGGGTGGATTTTTCTTATTAAAAATAATTGTGTTGTGTTTCTTTTGCAAAAAGAAAAGAATTTTGACATAGGCAAGTGTATAATCATGATTGTGGAACTTTGTCAAGGGAAGACAATCTCCTAACATGCCTTTTAACATATGGAAGCCAAGAGGTATTGGCCATAGAATGACTTTGCCCAAGCTTATTAGGTTTAACATCAATTCAAAGGGTTCATTTATGGGAGTCATAATTGATATGAAATATATAATATTTATTTTCCTTCTTGGTCTCATTTATGGAATTGGAGAGTTAGAGCTATGATGTTGTTCATGCTATATCATGTCAAATCATAAGTTCTATGATTTTGAGTAAAAACCAAAAAATATATGGTTTGAACCTTTCTTAGCATTTTTTTTTGTTTAAACTGAGGAAAATTAAGAAAACCCAAACTTCCCCATTTTAGAGCTCATCGAGAGATTTTTAACAAAGACAAGAGCATCCTAATTGAATTTCATCTGCAAAAATTATGCTCTCAAAAAGTTGACCATTTTTCTATCCACTTTAGTGCCATGTGGAAGCCATGTTAGCCCATGTTACTCACATATGTGGACCTAGAAACACAATGATTAATTTCCAAGAAGACTTTTGAAGAGTACAAAGAATTTGAAAATGTAAGTTTTCATGGTTAGAAGACATAATGTAGATATTTTTTTGGATAAATACCATGTACTTGGTTTTCGAAACCTCCAATGTTTCGAGTGGACACTCCACACATCATCAGGGACAACAAAAATCTCATATGTGATTCTCTTCACCATTAACTTGTTCTTCCTTATTTTGTCGAATCCAAATAAGTCCTACCCCACCTTCTTAGATAACTTTTATATTATTTTTATGATATTTTTAATCATTTCCAACCTTTTAAAACTCTTTATTCATAACAACTAATTTGATCTCTTCATATATGTATTCTCTCCACTAATTAATTCTTCCCCTTTAATTTTGACTCGATCAATTAATTATTTTTAACCTTAACAGCTAGTTTGACTCTATTATTTAATTTCTTTTCCTTTTCCACTCAACGGTTACCCTCCTATCCAAATCTTTAAATGCAAATCCTCGGCACTCATTTCTCACATATGAGATTTTTGTTGTCCCTGATGATGGGTGGAGTGTCCACTTGAAACATTGGACATTTTGAAAACTAAGTACATAGTATTTATCCAGAAAATATCTACATTATGAGTACAAAGAATTGAAAACCCTTACCCTAGCCCTGGTGGGAGAGAGGGGGAGTTAATCCCTAGTTGCAAAGGGAGAAAGGAGTTTGTTTAGTTCTTATTGCAATGATGTTTTTTTCCATCTTAGCATAGTAAAAGAGGAGTAATAGAAAGAACATCACATAAYATAGGAAGAAGAGCAACACTGTAGAAGTGTGTAATGGTACACAATGTACATTTAGTCYGCATTGGGCTAATTTTCATTGTAATTTACATTGTAATTTACATTGTAATTTACATTGTAATATTGAAAATAATAAGAGCAAGGCACAATCCTTGATTTCTTGTTGTATTTTTTCCCTTACTGAATTTTCCAAGTTAAGTTATCTACTTGTGACATTTTATGGTGTGTTTACTATTGTAGTTTTGTTCTCAATATCTTACTTAATTGAAAGAAAGTGAATGGTGCGATATTACTATTGATAAGGTTAAGCATAAATCAATCTTGACACAACAAAGTAAAATCACATTGTATCTAAAGTGGCATTTTACATAAGGAGTACAATAATTTTAAGATATGTTGTGATGAATTAACCATTGTAATATCCAAGGTAGTTTACAAATCAATAACAAACTAAACTTCTTCTTCAATCTAGGTTATTTCTTCATCTTTTTCCTTGACATGAGATTCAAGATAACATACACATCCAAAACACATTCATTTGAAACTCTTCTTCATAAATCCTTAACAAGATTATCAAGGGAAAATTTTGGAGCATGCTACTTCATCCATGAAGTTAGAGAACTAAGGCCAATTGTCAAAAGTTTTAGCCACTATTTCCATGATCAACCCCAAAAGTTTAAAACCTTGTTCTTATATTCCCTCTACTACTAAGCTATTGCTAGGATATCATAACTGGAAAAAGGGAATAATTGAGTGGAGGAAGGGATAGCACTGAAGCATGGATAGTAAGGGAGAAGAAAATTGAAACCCCAAAAGCAACTTCAATGTATTGATCAAGGGGAGACGAGGAGGGTGAAAGAACAAATCCAAGGAGGATGGCGATGAATGTATCATGGGGACGTGGATGATTCTAGGAGTAATTTGTACCATCCATTACTATTACTAGTACAAATCAACCATGGTGCACATTAGAGTAACTAGATTTCAAGTAGACTACTAGAATATAGTTGGAAGTAAAGATTTTCCTTAGTCGACTTCATCTAGTCTTTATGGAGGGGTAATGATGTGTCAATTTCATTCGAGTGGCCATGTCATCCACAATAGGATCTTCCTCCACAATGATATGGTGTTCCTTGTTGTTCACATATTCAACAATCACCTAAAAATTGATGTATACTACCCTCTTGAGCTCCTCATCATTTTTCCATGAAAGTTTAACATAAAATTTCAAAAGTTCAAGCTTAAGTATCAAAAGGTGTCAAGGGTCTATTACCATGAAAAACCCCAAAAGTTTGAAACCTTTTTCTAGGGTGTCCCTAACTACCACACTATTGCACAAAATATGTGATATGCAAAGGGAAATTCTGATGGAGAGGAATGGATAGCACGAAAGTGTATGAAGTAGGGGAGAACTTGGAACCTTGAAACCAAGTTGAACATGTTGAGTAAATGGAGGTAGAGAGAATGGAAATTAATGTTTTACATGGATGTGGACGTTGACATGAGAAATTTGGGCATCTCATTGATAACATTGGTTAGATAAATGCTTGAATGTGAGAGTACCCTCGGAAGGCCTATAGGAAAAATAGAGCAAGTGCGATAATAAAATCAATAAGGGAGGTGGTGACAACATGAGAGGGGATGGGGAAGAGGGGGAATGATGATGAAACAAGGGAGGAGATATCCAAAAATTGATTTCTTAGGATCATTGATGAGATTCAAAGAAGAAAAATCATGAGTTAGTGAGGGGATGGGACATTGTGTTCAAGTAAGGGAGTTGATCTAGGATCTTTTCATCGAGTGACTTATAAAGAATTGCATTAAATGAGCATAAATTAAAGTGCACCATTAAATAAGGAAAATCTCAATAATGAAGAGACATAAGCATCAAATCTGAACACAAAAACTTGATAACGGATTTCGTCCCCGGTGGACTACCTCTCTGGGTCCTTCTCTCAAATGGGTAGGTTTTTTGATTAACTCAACAAAATAATTTGGAAAAATAAATAAGTATACCTCATTCTGAAATCAAGCTATAGAAATATTGCTCAGATCAGAAAACAGACAGCACCACTGAATTTGTGGCGTCGAATTACCCAAAAATGATTGTCTCCATGCCTCGATCTAACTCTGGCACTCCCAAGCCAGAGAAGAATTTTGTCTCGATTTTTATGTCCTGCAACCTGCAATAAATGTTGACGTACCATCTCTCGTAATGTATTCCCAACCGTACGTATGCATGCCTTCTTCCATGGCTCAGGCGGATGCAACTTTTAAGTAATAATAGTGGTGTTCATTACAATAAAGGGTCATTGGCCGGTTGGTTGTGGTGTGAGTATTAAGGCATTAAGGACGGAGAAGGTCTGGGGGTCAAACCTGCAGGCCTCCCCATTTTGGATTTATTGTTGTAACAATATATATATATATATATATATATATATATACAACGTCTTCTCCGCTAGATTTGGCGAAGGTTCTATCCAATAGTTGGTGGCCGGATTTGGCATGGTACCGCCAGATTTCGTGGACTCGCCAAATCATATATTTTTTTCAAATTTTCGGATACAGGTTGTCATTGGGAATTTTCCCACTGCCACGTGGCAACCTCCTATTCAACCACGTCATCCGTTGCACCGTCAACCTGCCATGTCAACGCCATGTCATCGTAAGGATGCCACATCACTGCCAACTCACCATGCCACGTTGATGCCACGTCATTATACGAATCGTATGAATTGCCACGTGGCAATATCCTATTGGTCCACAGATCGGTCCAGAAGTGCCAAATACGGGTGACACGTGGCAGCCTTTGGTGTTTCCACATCACCATCTTGATGTCAACATGACATGTGTCACCTCCTTCTCCCGCCATGTGTGTTGTATGGATGTTGACATCATCTCTACTAGTGTTGACGTCAGCAGTACGGATGTTGACTCGTCCCCCTGCTGACTAGGTTAGGTTGACCAAACTTTGATCGTGAATATCTTTTGATCCGTAAATTCGTTTGATGGGCCATTTGCGCTGTTAGAAATCTTGCAACGCACTCTTCGCGATAATGTCATTTTCACTGAGTTTTGAGAACTTTGAGTTTTTTCCCTTTCTTTGTCTGTTGAGGCCATTATGAGCGTCCTAAGTTGCTTCTGCTAATTCTGACTTGTTCTTAGTCTTCTTTGGATCCTTTTTGGATCACGTCTTCCCACTGAGAGATTTTTGGACCACCAAAAGCTTTCATCAATCAAAAGATAAGTGAGGGGATATTCCCCTAACTTTTTCCTTCTCAATCCACTTTTCCTTGCTTGGATGTGTGCCCTTTAAGCCTACTCGAAGATAATCAACATCACCCCTGCGTGAATTCCTCGTCCTTCTGTCCAGGATGATATCTTCCTTTAACTCATCCAAGTACTCAGGAGCAAACTCATCAACTGAAGGTATTGAAACTTACTCATCTTGATCGATGATCATGGGAGGCTAAAAAAGTTTCAAGTTCTCTACATTCACAACTAAGTAAATATGCATATAAGGTGGAAGATCTAGATGAAAATCATTAGTACCACTTTTCTCCAAGATAGTGAAGTGTCCATAACAAATGGGCTTGATTTTCTTGCCTTCACCCTTCAATCTCTCCTTGCTGATGTGAAGCCATACCCGGTCTCCAACCTGGAACCGATGATCAACCTTATGCTTGCCATGCCGAGCTTTATATTGTGCTTGGATTTTCTCCAATTGTTCCTTGACTGCCTAGTGCACCTATTGGATCCTTTGAATGAACTTGCAGGCTCTGTCCTCTGTTCTTTCTTCATTTGCATCGGTATCTCTCCCATACATCAAGTCCAAAGGAACCTTAGGTAGGTACCCAAAACATGTTTCAAATGGCGAACACTGAGTGGAGGAATGTAAGGCTCATTTGTAAGCATGCTGTACATAACGTATTTGTTCATCCCATAACTTAGGATGCTTGTTGTAGCAACCTCGAAGCAAAAGTACCATTGTTCGGTTTACCACCTATGTCTGTATGTCGATCTGTGGATGGAAAGCAGTGCTCCTCTTCAATTTGGTGTCCATCATTCTCCATAAGCTTGTCCAAAAATCCCCAAGGAATCGAGTATCTCGATCCGAGATAATGGATGAGGGTAACCCAAAGTGAACCCAAACATACTGAAAGAAGAGATTAGCAGTCTACTCAACAGTGATCTACTTTTTACATGGCATCAAGATAGAGATCTTGTTGAACCTATCCACTACAACATACAAATAGTCATGACCCCCTTTTGACATTGCTACTTTCCATGGAGATACTTTCCCATTGATGGGATGGAACAAGAAGTGGTGAGTATAGCCCCAGTTTTCTATTAGTGGGCTTACAAGTAGAACACATCACA
Organism: Picea engelmannii; assembly: GCA_009831015.1. NCBI lineage: Eukaryota > Viridiplantae > Streptophyta > Pinopsida > Pinales > Pinaceae > Picea > Picea engelmannii. The sequence continues at coordinate 708,050 of ML780403.1, forward strand.
CACTCCTTTACATATTTAGTTATTAATGCTTTCATTTGAGGCCAGTAACAAAACCTATGCAAATGAGCCATAGTTTTTCCTACCCCAAAATGCCCAGACACAAGAGAAGTGTGAGCTTCTCGTATTACATGGACTTGTTCACTTGTAGGAATACATAGCTTTCCAAGATGGTAGAGTAGTTTTCCCTACAGACAATAGTTCTCTACCTATGCACCATGGGTTAGCTTCTCATATACTTCTTTAAAATCTTCATCAATGGCATATTGTTCCACATATCTATCATGAGATAAAGAAGTATTCTTCAAAATATTAGAAGCAACAATAGGAGTTCTAGAAATCATATCAGCTACCTTGTTACTTGTACCCTTTTTGTACTTGATTACTAAATGAAATTGTTGTAGAAAACCCATCCATCTGTAATGTCGAGATTGTTGCAGTTTGGTTTGTGCTTGAAGATACTATAAGGGTTGGTGATTTGTATGTATGATTTTTTCGTTCCCTAACAAGTAGTGCTTCCATTTCTTTACACTTTGAACTAATGCATACTACTCTTTATCATATGTAGGATAGTTAACAACAACTTGGTTAAAATTTTTAGAGTAGTAACAGATAGGCTTACGATATTGCATCAATACTGCACCCATGGCGTATCAATTGGCATATGTCTCGATCTCAAAAGGCTATTGAAGATTCGACAGTGTTAATACTGGTGCGGTACTGATCTTCTCCTTCAAAGTATCGAAAGTTTTTTGTTGCTTTCCTTCCCACTGAAAAGTGTTATTGACATTGGTTAAGGCATGCAAAGGAGCTGCTATAAAGGAGAAGTTTGAAATGAACCTCCTCCAATATTGGATTGCACCTAAGAAGCTTTGGATCTCGGTTACACTTTTTGGCTCAGGCCAATTTACAATTACATCAATTTTGGAAGGATCAATTTTTAGTTGTCCTCCTCCTACAATATGGCCTAAGTATACAAGTGCAATCTTTCCAAATTCATCCCAAGGCCCGCTAAAAATAAGAATGTCATCTAAATATACAATCACAAAATCATCTAGGAAATGCCTAAATACATCATTCATCACATGCATGAAAGCTGTCGGAGCATTACAAATCCCAAACGACATCACTAACCACTCAAACAATGCTTGTTTGGTTTTAAAGGAAGTTTTTCATGCATCCTGTTCTGCAACCCTGAATTGATGGTATCCATTGCGCAAATCCAACTTAGTGAAATAAACAACATTATTTAATTGATCAAGTAAATCATCTATACAAGGAAGAGGGTATCGATTTTTCACCTTGATTTTATTTAAGGCCTGGTAATCGACACACGTTCACCATGTGTCGTCTTTCTTTGGCACCATCACGATCTGAGAACCACAAGGAGATGAACTGGGCTTGATGACCCCTTGATCCAATAAGCCTTGTACATGATTCTTGATCTCTGTCATCTCCAAAACTGACATCATGTACATGCCCACATTAGGAAGAGGAGAATCATGTTGAAGATGTATCTCATGTTGAATTTCCCTCTTAGGAGATAATCCATCTGGTTCCTGGAAAATATCATCATATTTAGAAACAATATCAATTAATTCCTTCCTATGAGAAGTATCACATCCTTGGAAAGCATCGGATGTCTTGACATCTTTCTCTCATACGACCACGAGTACATATCTCTTATTAGTGTTTATGAGTCTCTTCATTTGCCCTGCACTAACAAGTGTTGTATTTACCCTCATGTTGTGATCTCTAACAATATATTCCACTCCCCCTTTAGTAAGGTGGTACTTGTTCTCATGACAAAAGAAGACTGCTTTTCTATCATAAAGATAAGGACTTCCCAACACTATGCCACATATATCAAGTGATACAACATCCAAATCCACTTCATCAATCAACTTTGAAGCAATGGCAAATATGACCCTACATTGTTTGGTGACATTAAGTTTTGCTTTATCAAATACCCAACCAAGAGGACAAGGCTTCGAATGTGGTTTCGTTTCAAGACCCATCTTCTTGACAAGTGCTTCAGATATTAAGTTTACTTGGGAACTCGGATCAAATAATGTATCTATATTAGTGTGTTTAGATACAACTCTTATGTGAAATAATTCATTCCTCTTTCGTTCATAATCATGAGATTCATTATTGGAATTTGAACTAGCATGAAGGGAATCTTTACCTTGTACTCCAACCATTGTGATCTTTCCTTCGTCCCCTGAATCGGAACCAAGATCTTGTTGCACTATAGCAATGGTTTTTGTCTTCCCCTTTCAATCGAACTGCTTCGGTCTCTTCTCTGGATGCAGTTTCCAACAGTGTTCATCATCGTGACCATTTTTCTTGCAATGAGTGCAAGATGTCTTTCCTCCTTCTCTTGTCATAGTGGTGGTTTTCTTTTCCTTCCTTTTAAACTTCTTGAAGGGTTTATGTGGGAGATTGGAAGGTTTCTTTGTGGGATCTTCTTGAACATGCTTTCCCCTGTTCTCAAGGTGTGTGGCTTGCACACAAACTTTGTCAAGACTGGTGGGGTTAAACAAGAGCAAAGTATGACAAATATAACTGTGAAGTGCGCCAATATACTTCATTAAAGTTTCATAAGAATCCAAAGGAATGTTTAATGCAAGAGCTTTCTTCCTAAATTCTTCTATGAAACTTTGTACAGATTGACCTTTACTTTGCCTTAAAGTTTGTCATTCCATCATTTCTTTATGTGAATAACCCAATGGATAAAATTGCTTCCTTATCGTTGATTTAAATTCCAACCATGAGGAAAGAAGATTACCACACTTACTTTTGTCCTAAAGCTTTCTCTCCCACCATACGAGAGCGGTGCCTTCCAACCGAAGAGAATCCAATTGTACCTTAACTTCCTCTTCATCAATATGTTGAACACGGCAATATACTTCAACCTGTCGGATCCAATTATCTAGCTTTTCAGGATTAGCCTCTCCATTAAACATAGGTAAAGAAAATTTTACATCAAGCTTCAATAATGGTTTCTTAAAAGAGGCTTAATGGCTAGAATGATGAGAATGATGAGAATGCTCAGAGGAAGAAGAACTAGAACTTGATGGTGAAGATGGATGCTCAGGAGGGTCTCCTCCAACCCCTTGGTTTACCGAAGCATCATCATCAACATGTGATTCCTTTTTCTTCGCTTTCTTCTTCATCCTCTTCTCGTAATCTCCATACATTTGTTCGACCATTTCTTACATGCGATAAAAGACCAGATGGAAGTTTTTCTCATGTTCATCAGGCTTGTCTTCTTCTGCCATTTTCTTCCTTCGGGATGCACGACCAACTTCAAGATTGAAAGTATTAAGAGTTCCTTCACCCTGCTTTTGCTTGGCCCTAGTAAGCATTCACAGTCAACAATTCAATTCAAAGACGACTACTCTAATACCAACATGATCCAAGATCTTTTCATCGAGTGAGTTATAAATAATTGCATCAAATGAGCATAAATTAAAATGCACCATTAAAGAAGGAAAAGCTCAATAATGAAGAGACATAAGCATCAAATCTGAACACAAAAACTTGATAATGGAGTTCATCTCTTGTGGACTACATCTCCGGGTCCTGCTCTCAAATGTAGGATTTTTCATTAACTCAGCAAAAGAATTTGGCAAAATACATAAGTATACCTCATTCTGAAATCAAGCTACATAAATAATGCGTGAATCATAAAACAGACAACACCATTGAATTCGTGGCGTCGAATTGTCCAAAAATGACTGTCTCCATGCCTCGATCCAACTCTGGCACTCCCAGGACCAAGAAGAATTTTGTCTTAGTTTTTGTGCCCTACAACCTGCAATAAATGTTGACGTACCATGTCTCGTAATGTGTGCCTGACCGTACGCATGCGCGCCTCCTTCTTGGGCTCGGGCGAATGCGTCTTTTAAGTAATAATAGCGTCATTCATTACAATAAAGGGTCGTTGGCCCGTTGGTTATGGCATGAGTATCAAGGCGTTAAGGAGGGAGGAGGTCCTCAGGTCAAACCCACAGGCCTCCCCCTTTTGGCATTATTGTTGTAACAATACATACATATATATATACAAAGTCTACTCCGCTAGATTTGGAAAAGGATCTATCCGATAGCTAGTGGCTGGATTTGGCGTGGTCCCGCCAAATTTGGCAGACCTCCCAAATCATATATTTTTTTTCAAATTTTCGGATACAGGCTATCATTGGGCATTTGCCCACTGCCACGTGGCAACCCATGACTAGGCCACATGGCAGCCTC
>ML780403.1:713123-725008 GCA_009831015.1 Picea engelmannii
GAAATGTAAAATAATTTATGTCCATTTGTTGAACATAAATTTTAACATAGTTTAACTAAATTAAATATAAATATTAAAAATAATATAAGAAAATTGTTAATAATATATCCTTTACATATTCTTGAGAATCTATCCTCTAACAATGAAATGGGATACCATGTCATACTTTATGGTAAACATTTTTTCTTATTTAAGATTTTTATTTGTTTGTTTTTAAAAAATAATTTACCATAAAAACATATGGTAACCCCGTTTGACCTACTAATCAAGAAACTAAACAAATCTCTTATATATATATATATATATATATATATATATATATATAATCTCTTATTTAAATTATTTCAAATAAGTTATTTTTTCATATCAAAATAGATTAGACAAATCTTGAATGTAATGAATTATATATATATATATATATATATATATATATATATATATTATTTAAATGAAATGTAGATCCATCTTAAATCTAAATGTGTCAAGTAGCGAGAGGGATTGAATTTCTTAAGGTGTAAATTTTTCAACATTTCATTTCATGTCAAGTATTAATTCCTTTATATTAAATGATAATAATAAAAAGTTACACCTTAAGAAAATGTATCCCTCTTGATGCTTGATAAATTTGGGTTTAAGATGGATCTACATTGGTTTATTATTTTAGATGTTGTCATGTACATATGTACATAACTAAGCTTCTTCTTTTTTTAATTGAGTCAATTTATTTTTATTATTGTAATTTTTTTTAATTGAGACGACTTTAAATTTTTTTAATGTAATGTTATCTAACCTAACATAACACTAACATGACAACTTCTCCCCCATATTGGGTTGTAGAGCACCTCGCTTGATGCAAAAATGATTACTATTTTTATGTGTTGAATATCTCATTATTTTGCAATTTCTAAAATTATGTAAATTTATATTATTTAATAAAATGAAAATAAAATATTCAAGAACATAAAATCGTATTAATGCAAAATAATTTTATGGGTAGTTTTCATGGTGATGCGAAGAGATTCATTATCCTTAGGCAGATGGGAATGGTTGTATTGTTGTTGTTGCATTCATTACAACATGGCTATCTTGGTAAGCCAATGGCCCTTTTGCCATGAGGTGAGGCTTGATGGCCTCTCGTGACCTATCCCTCATTTAGCACGGTATTGTGTCTAAACCTATACACGACGATGGAAACCAAGGCTCTAGGCTCTCCAAAATTTCATCCTAAAGGTATATCGTAAGGTAATGACGACCCTAATCCTAAGCTAGATATATATTGAATATGATGGATTTTATGAATTGTTTCAGGAAATATCCATATTGGGGTACTTTGTGGGTCAAGAACCTCCTAAGGAAATTATCGGAAGTTGGATCCCTAAGGTATGGGAACCCTTTGGGTGGAAATGCATTCACATGGGGAACTTGATTAAAATTTTCTTCTTATTTCAATTCAATAACCCCATCCATGCATAGGAAATCCTTATGCGCGACCTACTAGGTCTACATGAAAACCTTGGTAGTCATGAAGTAGCAGACCCTCGACTACTTAGCCAATTGAGAATCCCAACTAGCTTGCCTGGTCTATGTGGACTTTCCCAACCTACCCATGCAATGTCAACCAGTTATTTGGTGAATTATTACCCCAGTGGGGGAAGGCATTTTTTAAGAGACCGTCAATTTTTTTAGCCCTATCCCTCAATGTTGTATCTATATGAGAATCTACCCATCAAATGCCCTTAAGGAATTTGTCTACATTTGGGTCGGTAGCCATGTCCATCACCAACATGCCAACTATTTTAACTTACCCAGTGCCTATTTTGGTTGCAAAAGTTCGACCTTAAATCTAAGACTTTCTACTGATGAAACAATGTAACACTAAACTAACCCCACCCTCTAAGACCACCCTTGCCAACCAAGCCTCTCAAGAACCTAAAATGGGTGAAGGTGCATGTACTAAAGTCATGTGGGAGGGATGGGGCCAAGATAGACAAGAACTAGTTTGCATGTGCCACAACCATTAAGTTGAATGCTACAAAGGCCTCATCCACGACCAGTCGGAGTAGGAAAGTGTATTGGTGGCTTCGAAGGCCACTTATGGGAGCCAACATATGGGAAGGGGTATCTGGTGTGCTCGCTCGCCATTACCTTTCCTACAAACTTGGGAGAATGACAACACCCATTTTATTGATAACCATTCTAAAAAATTGAATCAAACTAGCCTCGGAGACTTCTTTGTAGGGATTATTTCGATGCATAATGCCTTTGGCATTCTTTGATGCCTCAAGGATGATGAGAGGGAGATGCTTGACAATATCAGTTTCCAATGAAAGTGACTTCTTGGGACATTTAGGGTCATAATGATCTCGGTAAAAACCACATTGTCAACCAACTATTGACCTCATTGGGTGGGGATGGCATCCTTTGTTTACAATAAGTCAAAATTGTGGGGTTCGCGCTTCGTATTGCCTTGTTAGTGATTTGTCCAAGAGCTAAGTTTTTTTAGTATTCTGATGATATTGAAGGTAAAGGGGCGGGTGTAATTCTTGTTTATTCCTAGATGTCAAATAGTATCATGGGGTGAGGTGCATACCCCAACTATAGGCTTGTGTGGGCACTCCTCCACCTAGATGACCAACTTCTTGCCTCTCTAACATAGATGCTTCCAATGATGAAGGAGAGCATGCAACCTTTTGGCATTGTATAACCAACGATCTTCTCGATGTGCCTTGGCTCATTTGTGGTGATTGTGACATGGTGGAATCTCGAGAAGACAAAGAGGAGGGCGTTCATGTATGCCTATAGAAAACACACTATCCACTAACTAATGACCTTGTTTGGTGGACATATATCATCTATTTACAAGAAGTCAAATTGTGGGGTTCGTGCTTGGTATTGCCATGTCATTCATTTGGTTGGGAGCTAAAATTCTTTATTCTAGTCGTACTGAAGGTAAAGGGAGGTTTATAATCCTTATTTCTCCCCAAATGGTTGACAATATCATGGGGTGGGGTATATACTCCACCCATATGCTTGCATGGGTGCTCCTCTACCTAGGTGATCTACTTCATAGCCTAGCTAACATATACACCTCCAATGGTGAAGGAGAGCATGTATCATTTTGGTATTAAATAGTAGATGACCTTCTCAATGCCCCATTGCCTCATTTGTGGAAATTTTAACATGGTGGAATCTCATGAAGACAAAGAGGGAGCCTTTTCTGTATGCTTGCTAGTAAAAGAAAAAATAGCTCGGTTATCCCTGAAGGCCAACTACAAGATTTTTGACCCTAACTACAATCAATGAAAAGACTCACCTAAATTATGGTTCACATGGGCCAAATTTCGTGAAAGAACTGAGAGATTATACTCGAGGCTAGATAGGGCTTCACTCTTCGAGAATAACTCATTATTTGACTAAAAGTGGGCCACCCAATTCAAATGGAGGGCTTAACTACTCTTTTTTATCATTACCTTATTTGGTCTCTATTTTTTAGGGAGTCAAAAGCACTCGCATGGCCCAAACCTGGTATGTCCTTAATGTATCCCATCTCAAAATTCATGGTTGTCTCACCTCCATTGGCATGGTGTGGAACCTCATCCCCTAACCATGCAAGGTTTTGGACTAGATCACTTTGCGGAAGTATGTTATATCTAGAATTGTGTCCTTCTGAGAGGGCGTGGACTACAAATTGCTAAATTTGTCATGATTGCAACTATGCATGTGTAAATAAGTAGAAGGGATTCTTGAAAATCTGTAAAGGTCCCTCTGTGATGAAGACGAGCAAGTTGGGGCTATTAAGCTTCTTTGTCTCATGTAAATAGAAAATTTTCATTGAGTGAAAGGTGCTCAACTATGCACTTGGTTGCATTGTCTTGAATTTGGTGACAAACCCACCTAAGCCTTTTTTATAGCCTTGGTCTCCAAGGAGGTTGTGGAAGCCATCTCTACCCTTGAAACCTTCAGGAGCTAGACAACTGTCATATTTTCAACCAATATTGTATGATTTTTCATTCCCAAGGCCTCTCTTATGGATGATAAGAAGATACCCATAAGTGTCTTAATGTTGTGCCCTACAAGATTTTATTGGAACAACAACTGGCCTATGACCTAACCTTAACCTTGAAGGAGCTCACCATGACCCTTCATGTAATTGTGAATGATAAGCCCCTTGGTTTAATGGCTTCCCCTATGAATTATACAAGGCTAACTGGGACTTTAATGGCTTTGACCTCCTTTGTTTATATAAGGAGTCCTTTCACTAATTATCTCTAATTCTAGGCATCAACCAAGGGTTATTTGGGTTGATCCTCGACTCTAGGCATCTTGAGATCATCATGAAGCAACAACCTATTGACTTGCTCAACACCTACTATAAGATGTTTTCAAAATATTTAGCATTGTCTGTAAAGCATATACTATGTGAGATTATAAGGCCATAGTACACTAGCCTCATCCATGGATGGTGCATTATAGACAATGTTATTGTTGTGTGGTAGGGCATGGAATAGGCTTGCTCTTCTAGCCTAAATGTTATGTTTGTCAAGATTGGTTGTGGGAAGGCCTATGACATAATTGAGTGACCCTTTATCTTTGCCTTGTTAAAATCCCTGATGTTTGGGCCTATCTCTTTATCAATTGTTGTAAATCTAATGGCATTCAATTGTTTAGGTCCATTTGACCAGGTTATCCTCTAGCTCATGCACTATATGTCATGGCAATAAAAGTTATTGTCTACTTGATTAATTCAAAGGTTTCCCTCATCTAGATTTGGGTAATTCCCCAACCTAAACCAAGGCAGTGGCAACTTCTTAGTGTCCACTTCACAAATAACTCATTTTTGAATCTCACTAAGGATCGACGATCATTAGAAGCTACAATGGAGTGCTCAAAACTTTTCTATTTTACCTCAAGTTCTAGTATCCAATGGGCCAAAAACCATTGTTATAAACTCAGTCAAAGGTCATTTCGTATATTGTGGGCTCCTTTAACTAGTCTTGGATTCAACCAGGACAAATTTTCAAGTTTCTTGGTGTCCGCTTTTCCTTTTAGGAACCCCCCATAGGATTCATGGGAGGTGGTTTCCAACCTAGTGGGGCGAAAAAATGACAAGTGTGTCACTAAACCCCTTGTCTTGGACACTAGATTTTAGATATGCACCCAGGTGTTAGGATCCACTCATGTCTATTTTTCTTCCTATTGGGTCCCTTTTAAAGTGGTCGATAATCAACTAGAAAAATATCTCTATAACTTTCTATGGGATAAACTTAACAAAGGACCCAACTTCCATATAACTAATCAGAATATTTATTGGACCCCCTAAGAAATGGTTGGCTTGGGTACTATCAATACCATAATGTAGGCACATGTTATTTGCAATAAGTGGGTGATTCAATCTATTGAATTCCAGGAAGCTTTGAAAATCCTTCTAAGACATCACATTAAGAAAATATGGCCACTGGGAAAAAAGATCTATGTAACATACCCAATATCCCACTAAGTCTCGTTACCACCTTACTCTTCCCCAGGCTAGCCCATGCTACTCCAACTATCTCATTGCACATTTTCTCCCTTAAACACAATCCACACAGTTTCACTTGAAGTAACGCGCTCAACTCAAGCTTGTGTCGCGCCATGCAACTTCTAACAGTTGAAGAATCATTCTCTTTTTAACACAACATTGTGCAGTGGTATTAACTCAAAACAAATTCCATACTCCATCTTATTGACCACGCAGTACAACTGTGCGCACAACCACTTTGGATTCATGTGTCACCTCTAATATTACTATGCGCGGGGCCTAATTCCTTAACTAAACACACAAGTTCTAACCTTATGAAGCACACAAGCTACAAACCTGTGCACCTGGCTACTTAAACCTCTTATAGATGACTCATAACCAAAAATACAAGGTTAAAATTAACAGGCAAGGTTACAATCAACTAACATACTCATGCACCACTACAATAAAAGGATAAAAACACCATACTTACATGAGCATACAACAATTAACAAATTAACAACAAATACTTATATGCAACACATACAAGAATTTAACCCATGTCAAACATAGACAAAATGCATGCAGTAACCAAGACAAGTACATAAGGAACACTTATCTTAAATGAAAGTCACCAACTTCGACCTTGACTCAGACATTCCTCCTAGCCATAGATGTGGTTGCTCATTAGCTTTCAGCAACAGGTCACCATCGAGCTGGGGCTCAACTCCACCAAAGTTCCTAGCGACAAACTATGGTCTGAAACTCAACATTATTACTCAATCGTAGGTTTCCACTGTTGCATCTAGCCCACAATCCCTCATTTCCCATGCACCTGTCACACCCAAGGAAGTGTGCCCTTTCATTGCTCATCGGTCCTTTGGCTACCTCTCTTCCCATCCTAGGGTTACCAACAACAGGTCAAACGAGAAGTCTCTGAGCCCTACGACTGATGCTCAGCACACCAGGAAACAACTCTCAGCAAAACTCTCGCCTGGAGAGTATGCCCACGGGTCTGACAACCACTCCACAACAGCCATTCCCTCACCCAGAGGGACTACTCATGGTCTGTCAACTCAACTTTTTGACAGTGAAAATCTAAATGTATCCCTACAACTCCTTACAAGCTTCTCGGTACAAATACGGTAACAATCAGATTTTCCATATAGTCTGACCCCTTCTGCACACAAGAGCTTGCAACATCCATAATAATACCATAATGCCAAAAATACACTAAGGCTAGAAATATATATTGCATGCCTCCCAGTTGACACTTGTCACCTCCAGAACTAGCTTTAAGCCACTTGGTGACCGGTGCCCTATCCTTGGGAACTTAAGATAAAATAATAATATATCTGACATTACACTTTTCCCAGAAATATTATAAAATATTCCCCAATATGTACGACTCACCCCCCTTTTTCCCTTTTCTGGTGGAGTAGGGCCCCCATCGCTTTTCGTATGAGTCAGTCAATGCATAATGATGCAATATTGTATTAATATTCATGATTATATTTACATGGTTATGTGCGCTGCCCTATCTGCGTTTAGGCTCACCAACCTCATAATCACATAGGCTCTTTGAGCTCAAAATATAAACATTTGATCGCATGCACTAACCCAAGTGCACGCAATAGAGTGCAATGTGCGCACTTACCCAGGTGTGAGAAACACATAGATTGTGTGCACCTTATCTTTGTTAACAGTTTTATGCACACTACCCTGATGTGCGCAACACCAAAACTAGGTGTCATTGGCTCACCAGCCTAAACATTCGTTACATTTACACTTGGTATCAATACGACTCACCAACCTATATGTACAATTACAAAGGGCTTTGGATCAGGGACACTACAATCTAGCAAGTCCTCTCCTTTCAAACCATATTGCTAACCCCCTCCAAGGTCAAATTTGTTAGCACATGTGTTCTACAAAGTATCTGGAAGGCTTGGGAGGTGTTCAAACCCTCCTTAGCTTGGAAGGAGCCTTCTTTTAGAACAAGGTTGTATTTTAATGAGCACAATCTATGTTGGTCCCCTTTGATGTTGATTAAAGGAAAAGCTTTGGCCAAATCCTCTTGGTTCTCAACCTTTAATCTTTCTTTAAGAGACATTTGATGTATCAATGATATGTTTAACAATTCCTCCAGGGGGTAGATTCCAAACCTTAAGCATTTCCGATAAAGCATACATTACTTGATATTATAAGGCCATAGTAGACAAGTTTCATCCATGCATGGTACATTATAGACAATTCTATTGTTCTGTGGTGGGGCATGGAATAGGCTTGCTCTTCTAGCCTAAATGTTATGTTTGTCAAGATTGGTTTTGGGAAGGCCTGTGATAGTCTGGAAAAATCTCTCTATAACTTTCTATAGGCTAAACCTAACAAAGGACTCGACTTCCACGTAACCCATCAAAATCTGTATTGGACCCTTTGAGAAATGATTAGCTTGGGGTCTATCAATACCATAATGTAGACACATGTTCTTTGCAATAAGTGGTTGATTCAAGCTACTGAATGCTAAGAATCCTAGAAAATCCTTCCAAGACGTCACATTAAGCAAATATGGCCATTGGGCAAAAAAATATAGTTAGTCCTCTCCTTTCAAACCATATTTCTAACCCCCTCTAAGGTCAAAGTTGTTAGCACATGTGTTTTACGAAGTATCTAGAAGGCTTGGGAGGTACTCAAACCCTTCTTAGCCTAGAAGGAGCCTTCTTTTAGAACTAGGTTGTCTTTTGATGAGCACGGTCTATGTTAGTCCCCTTTAATATTGATTAAAGAAAAACCTTTGGCCAAATCCTCTTGGTTCTCAACCTTTACTCTTTTTAAAAGAGGCATTCAATGTGTTAATGATTTGTTTAACAATCCCTCCAGGGGGTAGATTCCAAATCTTTAGCATTGTCGATAAAGCGTATACTACCCGAGATTATAAGGTTGTAGTAAACTAGCTTCATCCATGGATGTGCTCGTTTTAACTTTTACCATTGACAATACTATTTTCACCCAACCATAGAACGAAGCCACCCTCCGAGCACCTTAACCTTGACAGAGAATCATTCTGGAAGCAAACCCTAGGCTAGATAGCCAAACAAAGGGTAGCGCACCTTTTCCCAAGGATAGTGCATCAACAAGAGCTTATCATATAGTCCAAACCCTAACCAAAAGATAGTCCAAGCCAAACATAATCTGCTAGCTGCAGCAGCTGCAATGGCATCTCTCCTCAAACCTGCGCACAAGACTGGGCACTGCAGTGCACACAAGTTGTTGCTCTTCAATTCTGAGACTTCCTGCCATAATGAGAACTGGCCTCCTGTATTTATACTAATTTTGGCTAACTGCTTGGGTCAACTTCTCATTCTGGGTATTTGTATGTTCAGTATATATTAATTCTTCTGGCTGACTTCTTCTCTTGGAGGCTAATAACCTAATATAAATTATTCTCTTGAGCCGACATGTCTTCTAGGGTTATTAGCCAATTCATTAGGGTTTCTTCTTGCTTTCTGAAGTATTCTATTCTCGTCAAGTTTACACGTGGAGGTAAATACCTCCTGCAACTACCATAATATCAACACTCCCTCCTAGCTAGGGAGGTATTACAGGTAATGGTCTTGAGCACGAACATACCATTCACCCAGCAGCATCAACATAGATTATCTCATGACTAGATCATGAGCACCATCATCACCATCAGTATCATCAGCCGTATCATCTCTCGAAACCATACTCCATATGAATAATTAGACATGATGCTAGATAAGTCACTCACACCAAAGAGTGATACAAGAGTCATTCTTCTAATCTGGACATATGTCCTAGAAGAGTAAATGTTCTGAACCATTTTTCGTCTGGGACATCTATGTTCTTTGATCATCCATCTAGCTGATAATCATTTCCAATACTATTGATATTCTTCAAGGCAATCGGAATAGAACACAACTATGTCTATCCATAACTGTAATCCAGTGGTACACTACCACACCAAGTAACACACAAGTACTTGATCAAACAGTGGAACACATCCACCACAGTAATATATATCTACTGTCATACAATCTTCATAACAATCATTTGATATCAACCTGCACAGAAACAATGTTATGATATAAATTGAATCATATGGGCCATTCTTCCACTCACATCTGTGAGATATTGAAAGAGCATCTTCCCTCAAAAGGTAAGACATCAATGATGAGCTATCTGGACTATTCTTCTCAAGCAAAGAAGAATAATTGTCCTGATTTATGAGCCTGGACCATTCCCCACCCTGGGTCATTCCTCTAACACTAAACAAAGTGTAACCTGGCGAAAATGAATATGCCCTAAGGAATGCTTGTCTCTGATTGTTGAGCATGGACCATTCCCCACCCTGGGCCATTCCTCTAGCACTAAACAAAGTGCAACCTGGAGATAATAAATACACCCTAAGGAATGAATGTCCGGACCATTTCTCCTATTAACCACAAGAGAAAAAGACTTTCCTGTACCAACCTCCAAAACAGACCATTCCTCATGTTTACCACAATGAGAAATCGTTGTCTAGAGAGGCGGGCTAGTCTTATGAGTAACCCTCAAGAAGAGAGGTTGTCGTAGACCACTCCCCATGTTAACCACAATGGGAAGTCTTTGTCTATGGTACATCATCAATCTAGACCATTTTCCGAACTAGAAAATGTCTGTTCGTCAGAAATCTCAATCCACTTTCCGAACTAGAAAGGAAACTGCTCATCCTGGACTATTTTTCGAATTGAAAATTGACTGTCCATAAATCAATACATATCAATGCTCCCTCCCAACCTGGGAGTCATATCTTCCTTTTTCAATAAGGAAGTCATCTCCACGAGCTCCAGCTTGAGTATGCAAACTCTTTCATCTTGGATAAAAGCTCTACCAAAATGTTTGCTTATCTGCTCATCTGTGGAGATATGTATTGGAGAACCACTTTCTCCTTTCTGGACTTCATCACGGATAATGTGATGCTTGATTTCAAATGTACTTCGGTCTGGAACACTGGTTTTTCTCTTAAGGATTCATGTAGCTCTGATCAATAAAGTATCTCATTGTTTGGAACACTGGAACATATCCATGTGGCACTTCTTTTGTCATCATGAGATCTGATCTACTGAGTAATCATCTTGATACAATATCTATATTATAGAAAATCTTCACCATGCTTCTGTTGTGCACTGGAGGTTCTCCCCCAAGTTATCTTTTTCCATCTGTATGCAAGGGTCTCTTTCTAGTATGCCTCAAAGTCTTGAGGTTGTTCTTCATATGCTCTTTGTTCAATTGCTCTGGAGAACAATCTTTGCATTTATCTGATGTAGAATTCCAACTCATGGATGTTGTGGATGATATAATGACTCATGTGGAGATATGTCTAGTTTACTGGAACAAGTAATCATCATAGTCTTCTCCCTCCATTTGGGAGAACCTCTAGTTCTAGATCTCGCAATGATTTCATTCATAAGTCTCCCATACATTGTTCTTCATCACGACTTTCAGTTCCTCTGCTTGATTGCTTTTAGTGAGTTCATATCAGGCTGGTAATCTTGTGATTATTGATACAATGACTGGTTGTTCTGGCTTCTCTTTCTTTCCTGGAATCTTCATGTTCTTCTTTATGTTTTTCTTTAGCTCTTGGTTCCATGGAGTTTCTTATAGATTCCATGCCCTAGAGATTCCACTTTTTCCTTTCACCATAGGATCATGGATGTGAATGGACAACCGAGGATACTTTAAGGCTTTTCTTCGAAGAAGACTTCTTCTAAGGTCGAACTGAACATGTACTACTTTTCATGTTTGCTACCATGGATATATACTTCATCATCTTCAATGGAGCGTAGGATTAGCTCCCTCCTAATCCTTGCTTCATGTATGAATACATACTCTTATTTATGGTGATATATAATCAGCTCTCTCCATCTAGGAGATTCCACGTTTTCGTCTGCATCCTTATTGTCTTCTGCAAAGCGTCATAAGTTTTTCTCCAATTTTCTCTTGATTGTTGACTTCTTTCTTCTAGGTTTCTTCAAGACTGATTCTGATTTCAAATTATCTTGTAATAGCTTCCACAAGATTTGTTTGATATATTTCATCCTTTCTTGTATAGTGATAGCAATCCTTATCTTGTTGTTCTTCCATAGATATAGTTCTTCTTGGAACATATTTTAAGAGATAGATATACAAGATATGTACAAAGACTTATACAAACAAGATATGTACAAGAACTAAGAAGAGTATTGTCACCTTCAGAAGAAGAAGTCTCTTTCATCCTACTTAGTCTTCTTTGTGGGTTCCTTTTCTTCGGCAACTAATGCTTCGTGTTTCTCCTTCCTTTTCTTTAGCTCGGGACAATGATTCTTGTAGTGACCATACTTTCGAC
>ML780403.1:743727-760763 GCA_009831015.1 Picea engelmannii
CAGCATTCCACCATTCCTTGGTCTGCACCCAGTGTTCAATGTGGACCGCCTTCAGCCCTACTTTCCACCTCTACTAGACACATCCGACATGGCAGAACAACTCACACCAACAGAGTTAAATCTAGACTACATGGAACAAGCCAGAATTGATCAAATCATGGATACACAGATCAAGCACACCCGAAAAGAAAGGATACCACTATATCACGTTGTCAAAGCAGGCCAACTCCTTCACCAAGGCAAATGGCTCACCAGGGACCAAGTTCAGCAGAAGTTTCCTCATCTCATGGAGGAACTCAATGCAATGGGGACCATTGATTCCTAAGGGGGGAGGAATGATCCAGGTGGATATTGGTGGCCACCCACCTATTCCACTTGGACCCCCACCATTTCTTCTTTCAGTTTTTCAGTTTTCGCACAGTTTACTATTTTTAGCAGTTTTTTTCGGGTCATGAACTTCCGGGGCCATTTTGAGGTCCTAAACGATTTTTTTTTGGGTATGTTGCTATCAAAAATTTATATATAACAATGCTATTTTGTCTTGAGTGTTTTATGCCTCGGATAGATCTTTCCAACGAGCTATACGCCTAAAACGGAGATCGTATGCAAAAGTTACGACCCCAGAAATTTGATGCACCAACTTACCCAAACGGGGCCCACATGACTTTTGGCGCTTCATCTCTCAGGGTTAGGTTTTTGGATGTCTAGGACTTTTGGCATTCTCATTTATTGTAAAAGGTCCTTCAGAGCCTCATTGTAATCATCTTCTCATGGATGCGAGTAGCGGCCACATCTCTTCTCAGAGATAAGCTATTAGCGCCCTAGATAGTTTATTTCCATTCTGTCTGTAAGCATATTTCAGTCATTTGTTATTAATGAAATGAAGTCTTATTTCCACTGCATCTCTGTGTTTATGTGTATTTATGTATTTCATTGTGTTCCTACATAAATCCGGATCATATCTTCAGACATCAGGACCAGAACTTCCAGTGGTCCAGGGCATACTTTTACTATTCATCCCATTCCGCCCAGAACGAAGTGATTTGGACCTCCGGAATCGCTCGTGCAGGTTGTGTCCCTAAGGATTTTTACTGTAAGGAGGTGCTCTCTTGGTGCACCGAAAAATATATTCCAAGACAAATAATTATTCTACTGCGCGACCATTCTCCTGTTTCTTTGTCCCCTTAGGTCTTCCACAAGATGTTAAAATTGTTGGAGCCAACATTAACGTTCAAAGGACAAGATTGCAAGCAGTTCCTAGAAAAACATGATAACGGGTTGGACATCTTGGTCGAGTTCCTCGAAGAGCTGACAACAGTTCCTCAAGATATCACAAAGTTGCAGGAAAGTTCCTTTAGAAATCCATTCCGGGAAATTGCTTGGTTGTTTACAAGAATAACGGGACAGGCATCCACGGAAAGCATTTCCCATATAATTATTTATATTTTGTACTTAACAGTCAAGGAACAATTCATTTTTTATTGGGGCAAGCTAATTTCCATTGAGATATGTTCCCATTTGTCACGATTCAAAGAATCGAATAAATTTTATATGTCATCCTACTTGATTTTCGAAATAGTGCATTGTTGTCTGTTTCCAAAACTTTCTCTTTCCAATAAAATAAATTGTGGATTCGACCCAGTAACATTATGGTACCAGGCCCTATGGAGGCACAAGGTGCCCCATTGTTTTTATGATTTTTTTAATGGCTTTGTCTTAGTTTTCAAAGATTTGTTGTTAGGGAAGGATGCTCCCCAGATGTCTGGCCAGGCAACCAAGTTTTTGAACAGGGAGGGCACACTTGAACAAAAGGAAAATCACAGTGTACTCATGGTCTTTGGCTCTAAGGAAAATCATGCTTTCCTTCCATGCCACATCACAGATAAGATGTTTGTTGCAGAAATAGCAAGGCAATATAACCACTAGTTGCATTTTTTCCATGATAAGAAAAAAAAATAGTTCATTCCTCTGCCCTGGCAAGTCAAAGACTTTGTGTTCTGAAACGTTAACAAGATTGACAAATTTGTCAGCCATTTCAATAAATTGAACCTAACGTATTCTTAAAGGCTAAAAGGGTTCGACCATAATGGGATTTTTCGAGAACATTTACTGGGAATTGGCTTTAATAGCTCTTTTATCCATAGACACCTAACCGAAGACAGGGAGAGTGACGACAACAATGTTGCTTTTGGCAATTGTGATGCAGAGACATTGCAAAGCGCAACTGAATTGTACAGACAACAAGGAAAAGTATCCAGTGAGAAGACTGCCCAATCCCCCGCCACCACTCCCATGAGCATGACATCACAGAGCATCGCTTCAACGGCCCACCCTAGTAAGAAAGCAACCAACAAATCTTCGAACAAAGGAGGAGATAAGAACCCTCCTCGCATAAAAATTGATAGTTCTCACAAAATTCTACTGATGAAGAAGAGAAAAAACAACGCAGGGCAGGTGGACGAACCCAAAATTGAAAGTGAACAGATGCAAATTGAAATTGAAATTGAGCATATGCACAAAATTGGGTCATCTACAGTGGAAATAACTGAGACCGAAATTTTTTACGAAGATGAATCCTTCATATTCCAAAGCGTTGTTTTTGACAGCTAATCTAAAAGTATGGTCATTGAAAAGAGAGATGTAACAAACAGGAAAGGAAAATCTCACACGAAGATTAACTTTAGGAAAATGCAGTTGTCCCAAATCTCCCTATTTCACCAAGTAACCAGTGATGCTCTCCAAGATTCCATTGGAGCAATTGAAGCGGAAAATGCCAGAGTGAACGAACACCTCAACGAATTTGAGTAGGCTTTCATTGCAACCCCACAATTTTCCAGTCCTTTAGCAAAAAGCGTGCATGCTACCACTGCAGCCAGGATGAAAGTATCCTCTACCCTCCTTACATCCTCTAGAGCCCTTGTAGAGAATAACATCAACAAAAGAATGTAGCTAGTTACTGAAGCCTGGGAAACATCGCAAAATTTAGTTTCCTTCGGAAAGAAGGCAAATGATTTACTCGAACATTTGGAGGCGAATTTAAAAAATGATCAGCATTTCTGTTAAGAGGTGTTGACCCCTTTTTCCAACCATGTCGTTAACACATCGGAACTGAAAAGAAGACAAGAGAAACTCCCCTCCCCAAAGCGAACCAAAAAATTAAAAGCATGCTGGCAAAAGAAAGTTAAGAACCTAGAGCTCATTGTCAAATCATGTAAACAAGACATATCAGAAAAGGAAGATTTATTCACAAGCTTGATCCAAATAGACTTAGCCGAAAGTACCAACGAGGTTCAAGACCCAAACTTAATTCTCAAATCCTTGAAAATCACCAAAGAAGCCTTCCATGAACAACTTGATATTTTAAAGGGGTTGTCTTTCGAAAAGTTTTACGGCATTTGAACATTGTGCAGATGAGCTCGAGCGTTGGTTACTAGACTATGTGGCACACAATGAAGAAATTGAATAGAGTCTGCATAGTATTTCAATGGATCTAAGGAAATTAGAAAACGACCTTTACAATATAGAAATCCGGGACGAAATCAACATGGCCCCCATGAGAAGCTACATCGAAGAATGGTTCCAACAAAGAATGGACAACCTCGTCCAGGAAGGGCAACAATCGGTCGACACGACTCCACTGACCATCGACGACAGTAACAAAAACGCATCGGCTTCATAGTAAGTCTATACTGGCATCTTGTTTTCTTTATCAATCCAGTTTAATTCTATAATGTCATCTTGTTTTCTTTATCAGTCCAGTTATTACCTCTTTAAATAGATAACTGTAACCAAAGACTCGTAACTTCTAATTTCTTATTTTCAGGTCTTCCTCTCTACCGTCGCACACTTCTTCTTTCGACATTCCTAATTCTTGTACTTATTTTTTTTTATGGTCTATAGGAGCCCCAATCCTAGCCTATATGACAAACACATTTAAATTTCCAGAAATATGTAACAGATATTATTAATTTTTGATAAATTTCAAAGAAAACTGATTCGGAATGCCTTTATTGTATGTTAAATTTTGGTTGTCCATGAACCTTTCTTGTTTGTTCCAAAGAAAACTAATTCGGGAATGCTACATTTTTTGTGTCCTATTGTATGCTAATTTTTTTTTCTTATTCTATGGTTTTAAAGAAAACTAATTTGGAAATGCTATTTTCTTGTGTTTTTGTCCACGAACCTATGTAATAGACGTTATTACTATTCTATTGTATGCTACATTTTTTTTGTCCAGGAACCTTTTAAATGTTCTTGTAACAAACATTCTTACTAGGAACCTTATTATTATTGTACACTAAAATTTTTTTGTCCATGCTCCTTTTAAAGCTTTCTTGTACTATCAAACTTAGATACTAGGAACCTTTGTTGATGTACCAGACATTAATACTTTTTGATAAAGTTCAAATTAAACTAATTCGGGAATACTAAATTCTGCATGGATACCACATGTACTTCAACTTCCTACCCACGTGTCTGTACTCAGTCGCATTTATTCTCATTCCAACCTGGCAGGGACTACGCTGTCATGCAACACTTGTTAAAGAAGGAGGCTACATGTGCTTGTATTCTTGTTTTTCTTAAATCTATTGTCCAACCTTATAATAGAATCTATCATCACCAACCTACAAATGTACTAGGGGAGTGAAGTCTCTAGTGGCTCCTTGATCATGTTTGAAGATACCCCACCTTAAAACTCTAGTCATTATTACAAAGGGGTCATTTTCATTTGAATCTTTTGTACATGCACTATAGTATGCAAGGACAAGTTTGCACAAATCAAAATGTTGTCACCCCATGTAAATGATCAAGATGGTTTTTTCTTATTAAAAATAACTTTGTTGCATTTTTTGGAAAAATAAAAAATCTCAACACAAATAAGTATATGGGCATGTTGTAATTCTAAGGTCCAGGTAAGATGGACAAGTTTGCACAAATCAAAATGTTGTCGGCACATGTGAATGATCAAGATTGTTTTCTCTAACTTTGTTGCATTTTCTTGGAAAAATGAAAATCTCAACACAAATAAGTATATGGGCATGTTAGAATTCTAAGGTCCAGGGAAGATGATCTATGGGTAAGGTTGCCTTATATTGGAGCTAAGAGGTATTAGTCGCATAATGACTATGCACATGCCAATGCCATGTAGATTTGGATAAGAAACAAATCCAAGGAAAGTGTTTGAAGTTTTATTAAATTATGAATGAGTTGGGGTTTACAATGGAAATTGTAGCAATGACAACATGTGTTTCAGCTCAAGAATCCATTGGTAGTTATTATTGATAAACATTACGGGTATTATTGATATATATATAACACATTACGGGTTGTTATTTATGTAACACACACACATTACAAGTTGTTATTTATGTAAAGTTCATAATAATGTCAAATCTTACAATTGCAATGGCATATCCCTCTACTAGGATTATATTCGACATCAATACTCTCATTCTAGTTGTGTGTTGGGTATGTATGTTTTGAAATAACTATATATTTGTAAGAATTATGAGAAAAAGGTGGCTTATAATGCACTACGTATAACAAAAGCTTTGTAATTCTAAACATTGGCATTGAGGGACAAGTCTATGGGTTGATGTGACAACATCGTTCCTCATTTGGATATTAACATCGTCAATGTTTTGTATGCCATGCCTTGTTGCTATTTTTGGCTTGCGATTGTTTTCTTTTTCCAAGGAAAATCTCGTAAGGAAACTCTTGAGCACTTCCTCGCATTTGTTGATGGTACTCAATGTAAACTTGTAGATGTTGATTATGATTACTAACCTAATAGGGACATCTTGTGAGACACTCAACAAAGGTAGTTATCATGGGTGATCGACCCCGAGACCTTATGCATGAAGCTCTAATTATTCAACCACTTAGATATCCCACTAGGATTTTGGCTTACAATTGTTATCTATGGAAAGTCATGTTGATTTTTTTTCCCATTAAGGACAAGAGTCAACCTCCTAGCATTTTGTTACAAGATTTTTTAAGATCCCCTCTTTGTTTTTATAGAAGTGGTACTCCACTTTCTCACTCATATTTTAAATTCACTTATTCAAACAATAGATTTAAGTATTTATAGCATCTGCACTAGAGAGTGGACCAAGTGGTAAAACAAATAACAAAGTAGTGATTGGTAAACCATAGCAGAATAATAACCTAAATTGAAAGATACAGAATAATTGTATCCATTCCATCAAATCCATTCATTGAGTAAAGGAAAATTATTCGAAGCAAGTTATATAAGGAAAAAAATAAGTGAAGGTCCAAAACAAAGGGATTTAAATTATTTCAAACATTTAATATCATAAAGATGAAATTGAAACACATACTCGAGATCTATGCTTTAATGAAAGTCGAGAATCACAAAAGTTATGAGCTCCACAAATAGCTCTCTTTGAGAGTCTTTAAAAGAATATTACAAATTGGTTGTTCAAGTTCAAATAAAATGTGTGCACAGATGACACGTCACAATATCTCTGATACTTAAACGATAAAAGGAAATGTGTTCGTCCTAGTGGACTGGGATGGAGCTCCCGTGGACCATATAGTAGCAAAGGTAACCAAGAGAGAAAAACAATTAGGGATCAACTTTACATAAAGTTGGATGATCACATATTGAGATGAAAGAAGGGGAAAATGCTTCGAATAAGTGTACTCACAAAAATGGAAATGGAGTTTGATGGATGAATTCCTCTACATGATCCTTTGAAAGAGATTCATAAATATAGTTGGAACTTGACCCCGTCCAGTGCAACTTCTTCTTGGTAGTTATTGAGGATTAGTTATTTCATTCAATGAATTCTTGAGCCAATTTTCTATATATTCTTTTAACAGTGAAATTGTTATGTCCTGCTTTACCTGAAGCGAAAATATCTCATCTTCTATTGCTTTGCAATTGGAACATAACTCTTGTATTGATGCTAGATGATCTTCATTATCATTAACAAAGTTAACCAACCATCGTTTTATTACTTCTTCTAGCATACTAGTGAGATTGTCAAACTCACTACCCCATGAAATATTTAGTGTGTTTAAATCACATTCTAATTGCTCCTTGGTTAACAATGTTGACTCTCTAATCAATGGTAGGCCCTCAAGTTCCCTGACTATTTCAATTAATTTTACATATGAATCCCTTATTTTTCCCCCAATCTTTTTGCAACTTGCAATTAATTCTCGTGGGACCTTTATTCTTGCTAACCAACCAACCTTTATTTGTTTGATTCTATATTTTTAGGGTAGATCATGTTGCTTCCTAGTAAAATCATTCATGTCTGATACTTAGGCTACAAATGTACTCAAAGAATTTTTATAAAAATACTCGTCATTGTCCAAATCTTGTTAAAGGAAATCGGTAAGAGAAGAAATTGTTTGAGACAAATTTCTTATGTTGGTGGCTACTTCCTATGCCTACAAAATTGTGTTGAGTCACTTGTTTATGTTCTATGCAACATATTTTTTTATACCACTCAACATTTTGGCAATCTTTCTTACTCTATAGGATGTTCCTGGTGTGTCTCGTAGAACTATTTATGGAACCATAATAGACAATGGTTATGCAAACAATTGTGTTGGACTTAGAGCATCCTCCAGTTCACTTATCCCCTTCTTGAGTATGATATTCTCTTATTCATGTTCTGTGATAGAATGGGCCAGAGCATCTCTGGTGATGAGATATAAATTAAGTATTCTAGAAGGTCCAACTCCTAAGACATCCACCTCTGAATTCCACTTCTTTGTAACCTTTTTGTTCTTAACATGAACTATTTCTATCCACACTTTTCTAGCTTCTTTATTGTATTTAGTATTATGTAAAGTTAAGGATTGATCCTAAAAAATTGTTGGTCCCTCGCGGGCCAACTCCTTTGTCGATTGTTGAGTCTCAACTATATGTACTACTGCCCATTCAAGAACTTGGTTGTCATTATCAACTTCCATATCCACTAAATCATCTTATGGGACTTTAGGGTTCGTAGAACTTTTGTTGCTATTACTCCTTTTCCTCCATGTATGTCCAACAATATGATTTTTCTCCATATTGAAATAAAAATGACCATCTCCATCATCTCCTCCCGCATATCTTTCATCACTCTCTCATTTACTCACATTAAGCTCTCGGATTATGTGGGTAGAGGATGAACTCTTATGTGGGAAGGGAGTAGAACCAATATGAGCACTAGTCCCAATTTTACCTCTTTGCTTACATTTGCCTTGTTGATGTTCCTTCTTCAAATTTGTCTTTTTATTCTGGGTGCTTGAACTGAACAGTGTGACCAAATCATCGTTACAAATTTGCTTCTCTTTTATGGAAACAACTATGTTGGTGTTAGGATCATTATCACCAACTCCTTCTTTGAATTTTGGCAATATTGCAAAAGTAGTACCATAACTAATTGAAGATAAACGAGAAGAAAATTTTCCTTCAGGGTAAAATCCTTGAAGGATTCAAATTCTTTCAAATGGAATGAATTCAATGATTCAACAGTTTCAGCCAAATGGATTAGGCCTCTAATTGAAATTTTAAATGTCAGTGATTTGGAATGGAAAGGAAATAAATTGCCTCTTCCTCTTTTTGTCAAACAAGGAAGACCAAGACTTATAATATCTACAAACTTCATCAAATACCTATCGCACACAAAATTGGGGAGAAGGAAGGGTTTTTATTCAAACCTGTAAAGCCTAATGTAGGTGGATTCCTCCTCATATACATAAATTCATTTTCCCTTGAGAAAATTTAAGGCTTCAAGTGTAATTCTCAATGGTTGCTTCTCAACCAAAATGTGTCTAAATTATTTGATGGATTTATCTTGAACTTGGAAAAAGTTATATGATGCCTTGTGCATCCATAACATAGGGTATTCGAATTGAACAGGGTCACTATCGACATCAACATTACCCCTTGGGGTAACCTTTCAAATATATTACAGTAATCTTAGAAAATATTGAATACGAGGTCATCAAAAAACTCATTGTCTTCTTGTAATTTGACAAATAGTAAGAGATTTCATTCAAAATAATTTTATCCCAGTCAAATATTGCTTTCATGCAAACTAAGAAGTGTAGCACATAAAGATGTACCTAGGAATGAAGGACATAGATTCATGTCCCACCAATTGTGAAAAGAGATAAGAAAAATCACAATATGGCTCAGATAGTAGGCATATATCAATGCGGGTAGTATCAACTGACATTGTCGAAGATGATGTCGGGAAGCCCAACAAATTCACTCTTCCACCTTTTGTGTTCATAAAAGAATTGTCCTATGGAATCCTTAGAGATTTATTTCAAGTGGGAGTCGTAACATTTTCCTGGATACCTTCAAAGTCAAAAGAACAAGATTCCTCCCTTCAACAATGACTTGAATCATCATGTGCTTGAAGTCAAATCGACTTGCGCACCAAGAAACTAATTCTATAAAATCAAAAGTTTTGGGCATGCAACCAGCCTTTACTAGACCAGTTGTCCAAATCTTATTAGCAAGCTTCTACTCACGAGTGAGACTGAAATACCATTGATAAGTCGTCGACCAGTGAAAATCTTTGTTCTGTCGAGTGAGGGAGTTGATAGTATCTCCGCCTAAACGTTCTCTTTTTCTTCTAGTTTCCATTTTTCCCACACTTTCAATACCCTTTGATATATGTGAAGGTTATTAATATGAATTACAAAGTTTAACTAATAAGAGGCTAAGATCATTAACAGTTCTTAATGACACATCCTTTCACTATGTACACTTTCATTCAAAATGCATGAAAACTTTTAATAGTAATTATCCTTTATAAGAAAATGATATTTTGGAAACCATGACAACTAAACCTCATTTACTCCTAACAACCATTGTTTCCTTGTGAAGCGAGACATCATAAATGCACCATAAGTTACCTCTAGAATGAAAATCGAGAATTGTTTCCTAGCGGGAAATATACTAAGTATGAGAAATTTAGTGTGGTAGAAATGTGAAGAGACAAGTCTTGTGGAGGAGTGAGGCATGTGGAGAAATGAATCATGTGGGAGAAATGGTTCATGTCAAGTTATCTGCATGAGACGTAATTCATAATTGACTAACTATAGGTTATGCAGTAAAGAGAGGAGAGAGAAGTTAATGTGGGAAAATGTGTTGTGAAGAATTGTAAATGGGGAAGAGAAGTGTTGCAGAGAATTGGTCATGTGTTGATTTCTCCACATGAGACATGATTTAAGAATAAACTAAGTATGGTAAACTATTGTAGAGAGTCGAAGAGTCGTGCAGGAAGATTCAAATGTGGAGAAAAAGGTTTTGCAAAGAAAGGGGCATATGTTGGTTTCTCCACATAGAACAACGTTCAAAAATAGACTAAGGGTCAAATCATGCAAGAAAAAGCGAAGTACCAATGCGGAGAAATAGTCGCCATGTGGAGGGCAGAGTATGAACTTAATACAAGGCTTCTCTGTATGCCACAAGTAATGAAAATGACTAAGTGTTAGAAGTGTATGATTTTTTATATGGAGTAATGAGGAGTTGTAGAACTTGTGTGGATGTGGAGAATGATGGATTGGGATAGAAGGACAACTATTCGACCTAGTAAAACTTAACATGAAATACAAGGTTGAGACATGAAAATGGATCAACAAGTCCATAATAATTACAATTAAAAACCTCACTACAACATCGACATATCACTGTGTTGGGATTCCATTCCACACCAACACTCTCCTCCTCCTGTGAGATGATGTTTTTAATAAATAAAACTCAATAAGTTATATTGCTAAAAAAGATAATTTATGTGCAAAATTATCTTTTGGGGGAGTATTTAATATCTTTGATTCCTATAGAGTAAAATTTTGGGCTTTGATATTTAATTTTCAATCCCTTTTACTAAACACAAATAACAAATTACAATTATGATCAATCATGCCCATGTTCCTACCTTACTACTTTACACCTTTTAGAGATTGGATATATGTTGTTGCATCTCCTAACAGAGGGCCTTGAACGATGACAAGCTTACATATTCCCCACATTTTATTTTTGGCATCTTTCCACTTTGTTGTATAGTTCAATGCTAGTAGAGGCTCCAATAGAACAAACTATCTATCTCCCTTTGAATTAGTCGAATGCATTGTCTAATCCAGAGGTATGGCAAGGGCATGCTTGGTTAATTTTTTCTATAAGAAGAAATGCCACAAGGTTAATGATTGTTGGCACTTTGGTTTATGTTCCTTTTGTGGTGTGAGAGGTCGTTGAGTGACTACCTACTGGAAGAAGCAAGCCATCAACAAAAGGAAGAATGTGAATAAGAAGAGAATTCTAAGTAGCCCATGCAACAACAAAAGTTTTGCAAGCATTGCATGTTAACTAGGTAGTGAGAAGCCAAGTGATGACGGCTTCATATGGAACTTCATCCTAAACATGCACAATAAAGAGAA
Source organism: Picea engelmannii (assembly GCA_009831015.1). NCBI lineage: Eukaryota > Viridiplantae > Streptophyta > Pinopsida > Pinales > Pinaceae > Picea > Picea engelmannii. Next base: position 755,143 of record ML780403.1, read on the forward strand.
AATCTTGGAGAGTCAAGGTTAAGGGGAAAGAAAAATTGATTGCACTTGTAGCCTAAAGAGTAATTTTCCAAGGACGTGTATGATATAACAACAAAAGATGTCATCTCCATCAACAAAATGGACACGAGCTTATGCCAACGTCAAGGGAAACCTCTATTCGGCTCTTATCTTTAATGTTGTAGTAGAAGGCATCCCTTCTTGGAGATATGTCAGAGATTGATGCAAAGTGTTGAATTGGAGAGGTGGCTCATTAAAACCCCATAATAGCCAAAGAAATAGCTCTCATTTGTGGTAGTAGACAAGGCAATCACCCAATTGTAGAAGAAGAAGATAGAGAATTGAATTAAATATTTTGGGGACCAAAAGTCTATGCATGGGAAGGTGTGATACGAAGTGGATATGAATAAGTCCAAACATTGTAAAAAAATATTTATTAGCAAAGTTTGGAGTCAATGGTCATTGAAGGCCAAAGGCCACAAGAAGGTGAAACATATTACCTAATGGTTGGTATCCCATGGTAGCATTATAATAAACAATGCTCTGATGTAATAACAACCAAGAGAGATGGAAAAAAATAGATTAGGAAGAAGAATCAACAGCAGCAAAAGAATGAATGACAAAGTTCATTCAAGGATTGGAGGATGAAAGAACTTTGATCCTATCTGTAGTGAATGAAGGCTATCTCTTAGCTAGTCCAAAATAAACAAAGACTATCTATGAGCCAAAGAAATATGCAAAAATATTGCTAGTGAGTAAGAATACATGGATCTCTATTGAAAGTGTATGGCTCAAGTTGTAAATTCCTAAGCATAAAAGAAAACCCATCTTTTGTGGTTTTCCCATGTAGGTTTACAAGGTAAAAACTATGTTTTCAACATAGTTACCGACTCGATGAGAACTGTGACCTCAAAACGAGAACTCTTGCCCAAAAAACCATATTTTTGTGTCAAAAACACCAAAATCAACCCCCATTTCAAAAAGTGGTGCTACTAATAGCACCCTTTTTTGTGGGGGTGGTTAAATTTGTGACTTGTTTGAAATCACGGACTTGACAACCAATACCATTGTGTCAAATTTACCCTAAAATGGAAAAGTGATGCTTCCAGTAGAACCATTTTTATTTTTTGAGTTAAAATTACATTTAAATTGAAAACGTGGCCCTTCGAGGATTGGAGGATGAAAGAACTTTAATCTTATCTGTAGTGAATGAAGGTTATCTCTTGGCGAGTCCAAAATAAACAAAGACTATCTATGAGCCAAAGAAATATCCAAAAATATTGCTAGTGAGTAAGAATACATGGATCTCTATTGAAAGTGTATGACTCAAGTTGTAAATTCCTAAGTATAAAAGAAAACCCATCTTTTGTGGTTTTCCCATGTAGGTTTACAGGGTAAAAACTATGTTGTCAACATAGTTACCGACTCGATGAGAACTGTGACCTCAAAACGAGAACTCTAGCCCAAAAAACCCATATTTTTGTGTCAAACACACCAAAATCAACTCCCATTTCAAAAAGTGGTGTTACCGATAACNCCCTTTTTTTTTTTTTTTTTGGGGGGGGGGGTGGTTAAATTTGTGACTTGTTTGAAATCATGGCCTTGACAACCAATACCATTGTGTCAAATTTACCCTAAAATGGAAAAGTGATGCTTCCAGTAGCACCATTTTTATTTTTTGAGTTAAAATTACAGGTTAATTGAAAACGTGGCCCTTCGAGGATTGGAGGAAGAAAGAACTTTGAGCCTATTTGTAGTGAATGAAGGCTATCTCTTAGCTAGTCCAAAATAAACAAAGACTATCTATGAGCAAAGAAATATGCAAAAATATTGTTAGTGATTAAGAATACATGGATCTCTATTGAAAGTGTATGGCTCAAGTTGTAAATTCCTAAGCATAAAAGAAAACCCATCTTTTTGTGGTTTTCACATGTAGTTTTACAGGGCAAAAACTATGTTGTCAACATAGTTACTGACTCAATGAGAACTGTGACCTCAAAACGAGAACTCTAGCCCAAAAAACCCATATTTGTGTGTCAAAAACACCAAAATCAACCCCCATTTCAAAAAGTGGTGCTGCCGATAGCACCCTTTTTTGAGGGGGTGGTTAAATTTGTGACTTTTTTGAAATCACGACTTTGACAACCAATACCATTGTGTCAAATTTACCCTCGAATAGAAAAGTGATGCTTCTAGTAGCACCATTTTTATTTTTTTAGTTAAAATTACAGGTTAATTGAAAACGTGGCCCTTCGAGGATTGGAGGATGAAAGAACTTTGATCCTATCAATAGTGAATGAAGGTTATCTCTTAGCTAGTCCAAAATAAACAAAGACTATATATGAGCCAAAGAAATATGCAAAAATATTGCTAGTGAGTAAGAATACATGGATCTCTATTGAAAGTGTATGGATCAAGTTGGAAATTCCTAAGAATAAAAGAAAACCCATCTTTTGTGATTTTCCCATGTAGGTTTACAGGGTAAAAACAATGTTGCAACATAGTTACCGACTCGATGAGAACTGTGACCTCAAAACGAGAACTCTAGCCCAAAAAACCCATATTTTTGTGTCAAAAACACCAAAATCAACCCCCATTTCAAAAAGTGGTGCTACCGATAGCACCCTTTATGGGGGGTGGTTAAATTTGTGACTTGTTTGAAATCATGGACTTGACAACCAATACCATTGTGTTAAATTTACCCTCGAAAAGAAAAGTGATGTTTCCAGTAGCACCATTTTTATTTTTTGAGTTAAAATCACAGGTTAATTGAAAACGTGGCCCTTCGAGAATTGGAGGATGAAAGAACTTTGAGCCTATCTGTAGTGAATGAAGGCTATCTCTTAGCTAGTCCAAAATAAGCAAAGACTATATATGAGCCAAAGAAATATCCAAAAATATTGCTAGTGAGTAAGACTACATGGATCTCTATTGAAAGTGTATGGATCAAGTTGTAAATTCCTAAGAATAAAAGAAAACCCATCTTTTGTGGTTTTCCCATGTAGGTTTACAAGGTAAAAACTATGTTTCCAACATAGTTACCGACTCGATGAGAACTGTGACCTCAAAACGAGAACTCTAGCTCAAAAAATCCATATTTTTGTGTCAAAAACACCAAAATCAACCCCCATTTTAAAAAGTGGTGATACTAATAGCACCCTTTTTGGGGGGGCTGGTTAAATTTGTGACTTGTTTGAAATCACAGACTTGACAACCAATACCATTGTGTCAAATCTACCCTCGAATGGAAAAGTGATGCTTCTAGTAGCACCATTTTTTATTTTTTGAGTTAAAATTACAGGTTAATTGAAAACATGGCCCTTCGAGGATTGGAGGATGAAAGAACTTTGAGCCTATCTATAGTGAATGAAGGCTATCTCTTAGCTAGTCCAAAATAAACAAAGACTATCTATGAGCCAAAGAAATATGCAAAAATATTGCTAGTGAGTAAGAATACATGGATCTTTATTGAAAGTGTATGGCGCAAGTTATAAATTCCTAAGCATAAAAGAAACCCCATCTTTTGTGGTTTTCCCATGTATATTTACAAGGTAAAAACTATGTTGTCAACATAGTTACCGACTCGATGAGAACTATGACCTCAAAACAAGAACTCTAGCCCAAAAAACCCATATTTTTGTGTCAAAAACACCAAAATCAACCCCCATTTCAAAAAGTGGTGCTACTGATAGCACCTTTTTTTGGGGGGGGGTGGTTAAATTTGTGACTTGTTTGAAATCACGGCCTTGACAACCAATACAATTGTGTCAAATTTACCCTCGAATAGAAAAGAGATGCTTCCAGTAGCACCATTTTTATTTTTTGAGATAAAATTACAGGTTAATTGAAAACATGGCCCTTACAACTAGTACCATCGAAAATAAAATAGAAAGTTAAAGATGGATTTGATTAAATTTTTTTACTAATTTATTTTTATTTTTAATTTACATTAGAATATAAATAAATTGAAAATATTAAAAACTTTGTAAAGAAGTTTAAAATATATATAAAAAAATAACACATTTTTCAAAAGAAAATGCAAAACGCAAATTAAAAAATTAATAATAATATTAGAAAATAACATAAAATCTAAATAAAAATCGAAAAAAACCACGAAAAATGTAAATAAAAAAATAAACATTATAAAAAAAAAGAAAACAAATCAAGTTAAAAAAAAAAATAGTCCAATTAAAAAAAACAAAACAAATTAAGCCTCGGATGGGGCGACAGTTGGCAAACATGCACACTTAAGAGTTAATATCCCCAGTCGCCATCCACCCTCTTTGTCTAATTCGCATGGTTGGCCTGCAAGTGAGAGGGACATTGGTGCGCCTGTGCGGGAGGAACAGATTAATGGCGACCTCAATGATGGAGTTGGACCAGGTTAAGCCTGGTATGATATGCCATTATGTTGTCCACTCGTCTTTAATGGAGCTTTCACATGTCGAGGAAGTGGATGTTAAGAAGGTAAACACCAAAATTTGTTGCTTTGTTTTGGACATTGTTCGTTTTCTCTCTCAGTGGTCTCTCTCATGTTTGAACTCTTCCTCCTCTATGTGTCCCCTGTTATCTGTAATTTCCATTCCAATCGTCCCAATGACCAGAGAAATGGGAAAACCCAAGAAGGGACCGACCTACTATATCTTTGTTGCTCGCCATCGCTACCCTGGACCTCCGCTTGAACCTGTGATGCCCCATTTAGCGCATGACCACCCTGGTCCCCCAACTGCACCAGTTTCTCTCTCTCTTCCCCTCGCTACTCCAGACCACCCTCATCTTTCTTCACCTTGCTCTGTTCAGAATTGGGTGGAGAATGACCAACCCATGGCGATTGTGGAAGAAGTAACTCCCCAGGTCCCTCCTTTGGTTCCTCTGAACTCCACTCTCCTCTGTGATTCGGTTATTCTGGAACCACCCTTGACTTTCAGTCACTCTCCTTTGGGAGACGGTTTGGAAATAGACCTGGGTGGATGCCTTGTTGAGGAAGAAATCCCAACCGAATTTCAGTAGGAAGATGTCTTAGTAGCAGACACAGGCGGTTGCCTTATCAAGGAAGAACATCCCACCGCTACTCATTAGGACAACATGGCTCAGCCTACCAACAACTCTCCATCACAAGAAGCCTTGGTTGTGGCCTCGCCCAGATCATGGTGCCTCTCTCAGGAACATCTGCAATTAATTTTTGAGATGCGATGAGACACCGAGGAGCAACTTCACCATCAAACAACCCTTTCTAAATGCCTAGATGTTATGTTCGAATCCATGTCAAGCGAGCCAACCATGAGTATATGGCCAACATGCTGCCAGTCATTTGTGCTAGATCCGCGCCCAACCAAGGATGATGGAAATTCGGGTTCGTCTACAGTTTAATTTTCTTTGTCATTTTGTTTTTCCGTTTAGAATGTTTAGGGCATCCATGGTTGTTGATAGACCAATAAGTAGTTTGGAAGCTCGCCCTGTAGCAAACTCATGCATGCATTGGACAAATTGCCACCTGACCTGGTTTCCACTTATATAGCAGGACAAGTGGCAAGTTTTTGAAATGTATAATGTTACAAAAGTTTTTTAAAAGGCAATACAAACTTTTATTTACAAAAAAAAACTAAAACTAAATAATAATAAAA
>ML780403.1:761434-783148 GCA_009831015.1 Picea engelmannii
CCAGTAGTGCCACTTTTTGAAACAAGGGTAAAAACAACCTCTAAATATGACCTCTAAAAAAATGATAACGTTTGTTTTCGTCAAGTTGGTAAATTTGCTATGGTGTGTGATCGAGCACTTTGTTATGTGGATGTTTTTTGTTGTTGTTCTAGTTATCATGCATAGATTGGAGTTGAATACTCAGGGGTAGTTTAATGTAACAATGAACCTCGGTGTGTTTATATGTTGTATAAACCACCTTCTTTAGCCGATTAGCAATAAGATTGAATAGTTGATGGAAGACATGGTGTAATGAAATCGCCTACTAAAAAACAGATGTGAATGCCCTAATGCAAATAAAATTAATAGCAGGCAGTGTCCTAAATTTCTCATGCAATTAACAACAAACTATGAACTCATGAATGCAACCACACAGTAGACACAACATTCATTAAAACATTAGCAACGAAATTAATCATAGAAAATAGAACAAAACACTTATCTGTTTGTGGAAACCAATTGGTTGCATACGAAGGACATTCCTCCCAGACATAGGCTTGCTATTCATTTACTCTCAACATCAATCCATCCCTGAGCTAAGGCTATAAATCCATAAGAAGGTATGCCTCTCTTGCCCATTATCCACACACTCAGTAGCCCAATTCCCAAGTTTCTACTCCAATAGCAATTCCAATATGTTAGCTCTCTTTCCCCTCAATCCGCACAACCCAAGGAATGGGATCCCCCTTCTCTGTTACGTAGTCCCTTGGTCCTTCCCACTTCCCTCTAGGGATCCAATGTGCATGGTTGGCTAGGAAACCTCATAGTTAAGGACTCCAATAATTCTCAGATGTTCCAAGAGTGCTCACAGTAACCACCCATAGGCTCTTGAGAGATTTCCTCAACATGAATATCACTTATAGGCATACAACCTAAATTTGGGCTCTAAAATCATCCCTCTCATGGCTGTTCTCAACCACATCATGGCTAATGCTCTTTCCCAACACTCAAATCACCTCGTGTTGTCCAAAATCAACATGTAAAATCTCTCCCAAAAAGGCACTCGAATTTTCTTTTCTTCCCATCCAAATTTGACTCTCACAATCCCTAAAAAGTAGTTGTACTCAACCCACATTGTCAAGTGAGAAGACTTTTCCCACCTACCACTCTTAGATCATTCAATGCTTCTTTTGATAATTCTAAGGAGATGGACATTAATATGATAATGAATTGGATTAATATAAATGGGCAACCCCTTGGACCCCCCATTTATCCCTTCTCTTGTGGAATCATAGCGCCCCATCATTACAATTCCTCTTGTATCACAGAGAGCGGTTTATTTTTATTAACTATTTTCAATGTACAAAATACATATCTCATCCCTCGGCAATATCAATCTGCATAAACTATTTGGCCCAAAACATATTGGCTCACCAACCTAAATCACATTTACACAGTTACATTATAATTTGTAGGGATTAAAACTAGGGATGTTACACATAGCTTAATCAACCTCTTGTTGATCGATGGCATGGGAAATGCATATTGCATTGTCTAAATTTCAAAATAAATGCACATATAGCCTTGTCATTGTAAATGTAGATACAACCTTGTCATTGTTTAAACCATTCGTTGGTTGGTTCGTGTTTGTTGTAGTTAGTAATTAAAACACTTCCCATTGGCTTGATCAATTATGTGATGTTTTTCATTGTGTAACGTGTTTAGAAATATAGCTCTAATAGGAACTTCCACATAGGTTTAGTGTGAACGTGCTGGAAGAGGTTTGAGATATTTTGAAAAGTAACTTTATTTTGTAATTTACTATACAAAAAAGTGAAAAGCCTTATATTTAGTTGTTGAGTCTAATAAAGTGTATTTCATCATTAATGACTTAGACCATGATTAATCTCAATTGTGTGTATCACCGACAGATTAGGGTTTCAACTAAAAGTATAAAGACAAGTCAAGATAGAGAGTTTAGATAGTTTTTTGTCAGACGGGGAAGACAACCAGTTGAGCAGAGTTGAAGAGTAGGAGAGGAGCTAGAGCAAAGAGAAGAAGGAGGTCAGGCAGTAGCAAGATGTACACCAACCATTTGTACAACAAATCTGCACAGTCGTACGCATCCACACAACAAATACATATAGTCATGAAGCATTTCAATAGACCTGTGTAATCATATAGATCTATACAACATGCCATATAGTCTTCCTTACATGCTATTTCTTCTTGGTTTTTCTGCAAATATGTTTATGAGGTGATTTTGATTGACTGTATAACTTCTAATTTGGAAAATTGTGGAGGTTTCCTTTTAAGCTTTGAATAAGGAATGAAAATCTTATTTTGAAGGAGAAATTATCTTTGTGTGCGTGTGAAATTGTTTTGTGCTTCCACTATTTACTATTCTAGCTATTGTGTTATTTTTATATTTTTTACCAAAGATGGTTATTTTTTATTTATAGGAAATGGGTTGGGTCGGAGCCTAATCAACCCCTATTAGATATTCTTTTTCCAAAAAAAACCGATGGGCCTTTGGCATGATCTTATAAAGCTGAGAGACTTCTAACTTATGGAACAGGATAACAAACTAGGCCTTTGTCATTCTTTGAGAACTCTCATTGGGCTAAGAGACATCCCATGTTTGCCCTTACGTCGCTTCCTTGTTTAGTTTTCAGAGGATATGATATATGAAAATGGAGGTGAAATTATGTGTTACTTTACGAAGTCTCTGCAGGGTCTTATTGAGCGTCGGGTTATTGAAGAACTCGCCTGAGTTTAGAATTTTTCTCAGGATTTCTGAATCCTCGAGGACTTGAATGTCTTTTTCACCATTCCCCTGAGCAAGCTGGCAGGCTTTGAGTAGTCCCAAGATTTCTTCCTGGTTATTAGTGTTCTGCCCCAGGCCCCAACTGAAATTATCTTGGCTTCGATTGTCCAGGGAGTAGATTACACCCCCATCTCCTAAGATCCATGGGTTTCCTTTAGAAGCTCTATCTAAGAAGATTGTAGCTTTGCCCTTATTCTTCCACCACTTTTGAAAATCATGTTCAGGGATCCGAAGTCGCCACTCTAGATTGGAGCAAGGCCGAGAAGGGTTGTTTTTGTTACTACCTTTCTAAAGAGGCACACCAAGCCAACTTATCTCTTTTGAGAGGATCGCACTATCTGTCTTGTGATGTTGGTTCTCCAATGTCTCCAACAGCAGTGCTTTGGCTTTGGCGGCCACGACTATGGGGGTGCGCAAACTATTTTTGAAGGAGGCTTCATTCCTTGCTAACCAGACTTCCTAGAAAATGTATTTTGGAATGGCATACCAGATTTTGGCCCATGTGGATTTACTCTTCAACGCATGGGGAGAGCGCTTTTTCCAAGAGGCTATTAAGTTGACAACTGTGAGCTGCGATGGGGTTTGGGTTGAGCCCATGCATAGCCTACGTCCAGACTTCTTGAGTGTAGGGGCATTCAATGAACAAATGATCAAGTGTTTCCTGAGCCGCGCTGTAGAGAGGGCATCTGTGGGGCTTGAAAATGCCTCTTTTAGCTAAGTTTTCTCCTATCATGACTCTTCTGTGCATGAGAACCCAACAAAAGAAGTTGATATTTGGGAGACCAAAGGGTTCCCAAACGAGTTGCCACAATGAGGGAGAGTGGATCTGTGGGTGTTGGGATTGAAGGGTTTCGAAGCCAAACGACGTTGTGTACGCCCCGGTCTTCCCCCATCCCCATTTGTCACTTAATCGCAGGCGGGGGATAGCCCAGGCGAGCCAGTTCCCATCTGTGTCCCACGAGGAGATATTAGCCAGCATTTGAATGCCCTGTTGTATAAGACAAACACGCAGATCTACGAAGTCTGGAACGGAATTGAGGGGCTGGATGTCCATAATTTTATCTTCCCACAACCGGGTTCTTTTCCCGTTCCCAGGGATTCTGTACAGGTGCTCTTTAAAAAAATCCCATGCCCGACTGCAAAGCTTCCATAGGGTCGTGCCTTTGCCAGAAGCTCCATCGTCCATGGTGTTCATTGATAGCCCTTGAAAATATTTTTTGATGAGGATCTGACTTACCAAGTGACATTGGTTTGAGAAGATTTTCCATAAAATATTTCCTCCCATCGCTAGATTAGCTAGCCCGAGGTCTCTTACCTGAAGACCACCTTCTTGAGAAGGTCTTTTCACTATGTCCTAGCTTACCAAATGAAATTTTTCTTGGTTTCCCTTTCCTCCTTGCCACAATAAATTCCGTATTAGTTTGGAGAGCTACTCGGTGATCATTTTTGGGGCCAAGAGAAACACAGCTTGGTAAATCGGAAGGGAGGAGAGAACATATTTTACGAGTATGAGCTTCCCTGCTGTGGTTAGCCACTGACCGCCCCAAGCATTAATTTTTGCCTTGATTTTGTTGATGATTTCCAGCCATTGGGGAGCCTTGGTGGTTCCCAAGGTTAAAGTCAATCCTAAGTATTTGATTTTATCCCAGGAGGCGAAGCCCATGAACCCAAGGGATTGAGCGGTTCGGAGTATGGATTGCTAATCTACTCCCCAACCATACACTGCACTTTTCCTCCTATTAACCAAAGCTCCAGAAACTCTGCAAAAGCTCTGAATAACTTCATTGAAATCCCTTGCTATATTAAGGGAAGCACCTCCCAGAAGCAGTGAATCATCGACGAACAGGGCATGGTTGATTGGCTCAGTTCCTCTCGTCGCCTTGATGCTTGGAAGTGTTCTAATTGTCTTGTCTGTTGTCAGCTTTCAGCTTAGATAATCTGCCATCAAAATGTACAAGAAGAGGGACAGAGGGAAACCTTGCCTTATGCGCCTCGAAGCTTTGAAATCGCTTGTTGGCCTGCCATTTATTAAGGGGGTGATCCACGGCTCTCCTATGCATGCTTTAATCAGGGAGATAAAAACAGGGTTGAAGCCAAAAGCAGAAAGGACTTGGAGGAGGAAAGAGTGTCTTACCCAATCGAAGGTGTTCGCGATATCCAACTTGATGAGCATCCCTTGCTCTTGGCGTTGGTGGCTGGAATGAATGGTTTCCTACACGAAGATCACATTATCCAAAATATGCATGCCTTTAACAAACCCTCCTTGGCTAGGAGAAATGAGATTTTCCATAAGTGGCTTGATTCTGTTCGCAAGGAGTTTGGAGAGAATTTTGCAAGATGCATTGCAAAGCGAGATTGCCCTGAAGCGATCAAAGGACACCAAGTTCACTTCTTTAGGTATTAGAGCTAGGAAGGTGGAGTTTGTGCATCCTCCCACCTTGGCCTTCTAGAGGAAGTTTTTTATCATTCGAAACAAATGAACCTTGATTATATCCCAGCGTATTCTATAGAAGTGGATGGAAAATCCGTCAGGCCCTGGAACTTTGTCTGGCTCCATCATCTAGATGACATTGTTGATTTCATCTTCAGAGAAGGGCTTCAAGAGACTTGTGTTATCCTCCTCATTTACCCTTCTTGGAACGCGAGAGAGGAAGGCTGAGTTTTCCTCCTCAGATTCCACTCCTTCTTTATACAATTGTTGAAAATGTGAGGTTGCAACCTTTTTTAACTGAGTTATTCCTTTGTGGATAGTCCCATCAGTGGAGGTAATTTCTGCAATGTGATTTCTAGAGAGGTGAGTTTGAATTTGCTTATGGAAGAAGGCATAATTTTTGTCACCAACCTCAAGCCAAAGGTTACGAGATTTGAGTCTCAAGGACTCTTCCTCCATTCTGAATGAGCGGAGAGTGTTGAGTTGGGCTTCTTGCTCTTTTTTAATTTTAKAATGGGAAATGTCTTTGAGCTCCAAGTCCAATTGCAGATCAAGCAACTGATTGATATTCTGTTTTCTAGGGCTAGTGRGGGATTCTGACAGTTTTTTTATCCAATCTTTCAGGGTTGTTTTGGTAGCCTTTAATTTATGTTCCCACACATAGCTAGGCGATCCAATGACCGGAGATGACCAAGCCTTCAAGACTGTGTCCATAAAGCCTTCCCTATCTGCCTAGAGGGGGTTGAACCGGAAGGGAATGGGCCCCAATTTTTCCTCTTCTTCAAAACAACAGGAGAATGAGTTTATGGTCTGAAGTCAACTTTTGCAATATTTTCATGGTGATAATCTTATTTTTGGAGAGGAAGGTGCTCTGGAGTAAAAATCTGTCTAGACGGGCTGAAATGTGCTCCGTGCCAGCTCTATTATTTGACCAAGTGTAGAGCCCTATCTTTGGCTTAAAGTCCATCAAGTCCCATTGCTGAATTATGTCTTCCACAAAGGGAAGGAAATGGTCCCTATTACTATTCCCTCCTCTTTTTTCCTTTATCTCAAAAACTAGATTGAAGTCTCCTGATAGAATTATGTTATTGGGAGAGTGAGCATCTAGGAATTCAGAGATGGTTTGCCAGCAATCTTTCTTTTTTGTATAGAGGACTGTGACATAAATATTAAAGAGGGCGATAATGATCTTACTTGTAAGATGTTGGAGTTCGGTATAGATCCAGTGTTGCATTTCGAAGGAGTTTTCCAGGTGGAATTTATCTTCCTCCCAGAGAGTGGTGAGCCCACCACAAGTGCCCCTTGCGCTTACTGCTTTTCCAGATTTTGTTTTCCATTTCACTTTGCAGAGATCGAGAAGGGAATCCCCTTCTATTTTTGTCTCTTGGAGCATGAGAATCTCAGGAGATTTTGTTTTCATAAGGTTCTTCATCGCTTCAGCTTTTACGGGGTTCCCCAAGCCTCTGCAGTTCCAAGAGACTAAACACATTATTTACTAGTAGAGGGGGGGGCAAGCCCTCCCTTGGGAGGTCTGGCTCTAGTATTTTGGCCAATAGACATCTCAATCGTGGAATGGTTGCCTTGCATTTTTTGTCTCTCAACCTCTTCTTCCCTTGCCTCTCTGTGAGTTTTCCTCCCAACTCTTTTTGATGGCCTCTCGAATGTCTCATCGTCCGAGGATCCGGAGATCTCCAGGGTCTTCTTCCTTGTCATCTCTGCGTAGGTTGGAGGGTTGGAGGCTCCTCTTGGTGATCTGGCTTGTATATGGGTTGTTTCGTCCAGATTTTTATCTTCTATGGTAGAGCTCAGTTGTTGTTCGACATCTTCAGCTATTAGGACTGGGGTTGGTTCTTCTGGGGTGCTGAGAATTTCAAAGGGATTGTTGTCTGGATCTGCTCTTGGAGGGGATGAACTCCCCTCCCCTTGAATCTGAACTGAGGGGGTTGCTCTGCTCCCCAGAAGCGCTCATTTCCCTTTGGTTTTGATATTTTGTTTAGCTGGCACTACTTTCTGGATCTGAGTCCATTGTTCTCCCTTCGGGTTCTCAACCTCCCTCCCTACTTTCTTTTTGCAGTGCTTGGAGAAGTGCCCATGGTTATGGCAGTGTCAGCATTTAAACGAGATTTGCTCGTAGTCAAGCACTTGAATGCAAGACTAGTCAGCCACCATGAGTTGTATAGCTTCAGGGAGGCCTTTCTCCAGATCTACTTCAACACAAATTCTCTCACAGGAATACTGGTCCCTTCTTTCGGTGTGATCTATATATTTCCCAAGCTTATTGCCTATGACTTCTAGAGATTTAGGATTCCAACAGTGAAGAGGTAAATGTGGCAGGCGAACCCAAACGGGAACGACCTAGGGAACATCCTAAGACGGATCGAAATTCGGGGTCCATTGGTTCAAATACAATCCCTGAGGGCCCATGAAATATGACCCATTTTTGAAAATAAGGTTCTTATCCTCAACTGAGTCAAAGACAAAACCAAAGAAGCCCTTTCCTACTAAGTGGCTTCTGATTCCTTGTTTAGTCAAAGATCTCCAGCTCCTTTGAACCCATGCTTCAATGGCTTTGGGAGAGGGCCAAAGCCCGGTGAACTTCCCTATAAGACCACGTTTGGCAAGGTTCAGGGCCGATCTGCAGGGATCTTCAATCGACAGGGCTACCATGGGGATTTCCAGTCTTTTTACGAATTTTTGTTGTATATCAGTTGTTGGGTGTTTGTTGCAAGAAGCAACGAGTTTTATAAAGGCCATCAGCGCGGGGGGAAGTGGAGGAACGGCCTCGGGGCTCCCTCCTGGGGCCATGGTGCAAGGATAGCTCGCAACAGGGCTCAGAACGTAGGCGGAGCGCAGGCTCACAGCGCAAATCTTTCCAAGACACTCAAACTTATTTTGTTATTGAAGCAATGGTCTAAAACTAATTTTTGTATTATTAAGTTCAACAATTTATTCGTTTAATTCAAATCACAAGGACAACATTCACCTAGGGCTGATCATTTCTACATAGCATCATAACTTCTCTTGATTGAGATTCTCAAGGGTTTGTAGCAATAGATCAACTACCAAAAACAATGACCAAAAGTTCGAGAGTTTCAATTTTTTTAAAACTAATTCTCAATTTTGGCATCAGTTGGCCTCATATTTGAGGACAAATTGGATGGCACTATGAATTTATTGTCTTGGAAAGTTAGGATTACACTCTTATTGGAAGAGAATGATCTATAGGATATTGTCGAGGACATTATGCCTCTACCTATAGATTTGCGGCAATTGGCAACTCACGAGAAGAAGTAAGTGAAGGACAAGTGGATGATTATGGATGCAGTTAAGGATCACTTAATTCCTTGCCTATTTGAGAAGAAGATGGTAAAGGAAATGTTTGATGCCTTGGTTAGCCTCTATCAGAGTGAGAGCATAAAAAGGAAGATGATACTTCAGAACAAACTCAAGGGAATATAGATGACTAGATCATATTTAGTTACCAGTTACCTTTGTGAAGGTCACTCATATTCATGATTAACTTGGAGTAGTTGGGCAGAAGATTGCAGATGCAAAACTAGTGAACATGGCATTGAATGGATTCCCATCTTCATGGGAACCATTTGTCAAATGTATTTATGCTCGTGAGAACCTTCCTAATTATCTTTGAAATGTTGTGTGATGAATATATCCAGAAGGAGAGTTAGATGGAGTCAAAAGCCAACAAGAAGGGTGGTGATAAGAACCTAGCCCTATTTAGAGGGAAGAAGTAAAGGACCCAATAAGGGTAAGGGAAAGAATGAGGAGTTAGCATGACAGTCGGGGAGGAGGGACTTGAGTAAAATCAAGTGCTTAATTTGGCATAAGCATGGGTATTATGCATCACGTGTCCATATAAGAAGAGAGGAAAAAGTTAGCATCAACAAAAGTAGGCAACAACCTCTGTATAAACTCAAATGAACGATTTTGCTGCTAAGCTTGAGAAAGATTTCTCATTGATATCTTGCTTTTCAAACAACATAGTTTTGAAGAATGTGTGGTATGTGGACAGTGGGGCATCTCATCATATGAAATTATCCCAACGATTTTTTTATAATCTAGCAGAGTAGGACTTAGGGGTTTAGGTTGAGCTTGGTGATGATGCCAAGTACCTGATAACAGGTTTAGTACCATTCCCTTCCACCTATAGTTACGTAACTCTTTAGACTTTGATGATGTTTTGTTTGTTTCTAGTCTCGGAAAGAATTTTCTTTAAGTTTCAATCATGGAGGATAAATGTTATGCTATGGAATTCAAGAGCCCAAAAGCCCTCATTAGGCTGAAGGAATCTAGCCTAGATATAGCTCATGTAATAGGGGTTATAGAAGGTAATCGTTACAGGTTATGGGTGAACCTATTTGAGCCCTAGTTCGTAATAGTGACAACTTGTACCAATTGTGGCACAAGAGGACGAGGCACTTGCATCACAAGGCGTTGCCTACTCTGAGGAAGATAGTCATAGGTCTTCCAAAGTTCAATATTGAGTGGAAAGGAGTATGTAGAGGATGCATGCTTGGCCTACATGCCAAGACTGCCTTCCCAAGTAGTGAGCATAGGTATAAGGAGATTCTAGACCTAATACATTCAGATGTTTGTGGTCTAATGTCAATTAAATCATTTTTAGGAAGCATGTATTATCAAAGTGTGCAGATTTTCACAATGCCTCATAATCGTCTTGGGATTTCTGGAATTATAACTATGTAGAAAGTTTGAAGAGTCCTTGACGATGGGTGGAGTGTCCACTCGAAATGTTGGATGTTTCAAACTTTCTACAAAGTTATAATTCCAGAAATCTCAAGACAAGCATGTATTATGTTTCTTTAATGATGAATTCTCTTGCAAGACTTGGATCTACTTCTTAATGACCAAGGGTGAGGTCATTAGCAGATTCAATGGTTCAAAGCTTTAGTTCAAAACCAGATAGGGAAGAAGATCAAAGTCTTGAGATCAAACAATGGGGGTGAGTATACCTCTAAGAAGTTTGAGGGTTTTTGCAAGGAAGCATGGATCAAGAGGGACCTAATTGTTTTATACAACCCACAACAAAATGGGGTTGTAGAGCAGAAGAATCAATCCATCACAGGGCTTGCTAAGACCATGATTCATGATGAGGACTTGTCAATGTTCCTTTGGGTAGAGACATACAACACAATAGTCTACATCTAGAACAAGTGTCCTCACAAGATATTATTGGAGGACAAGACACTAGAGGATGCATTCACTATTGTGAAGCTAGAGGTGAGTCATCTTCACATCTTTGGATGCCTAGTTTGTATCCTGTATCGATGGAGAACAGAACCAAGTTAGAGACCTCCAACATGAAGGGTTTATTTGTAGGTTACAATGAGACTTCAGAGGCTTATAGTGTAACACGCCTGACCCCCTAGTTCTCGTTTAGGCAGATGGGGTGCCAAAACTTTGTTTTTTCCAACTAATTTGTTTCTCCAATTAGACTTCGCATATTAATTTTTCTCATTGAGAGCTTTCCCACGACTATAACCATGCTCAATTCTAAGCTCAAGATCAAAATTTACAGCCTTCCAAACCTTTTGGGCTATATTCCATCCATTCCACCTCAACGCCATGTGGCATCCACGTGACTCCCGGATACACGTGCCATCCTACGTGGCACAAATGTGGCATCATGTTACAGGTGCCATCCTACGTGGCATCATGTTACATGTGCCATCTTACATGGCATGGATGTGGCATCTGCCACATCACTCCTCGGACCCACACCTTGTTGGACTTCTAAACCATGTCCTTCGTGTTATCGAAAACTTCCCCATCGAAGTGCTTCCACTCCAAACTATTCTACACACTATGATGGTTGAGTCTTCTAGCATCCACCAAGATGGATCAGACGGTCCTAGTGAACTGACAATCAATGGCTCTTATTTCATTGGTGCCTCCAAAATTCACGACGGTTAACGCTCCTCTCATCTAGCGTCGTACTTAGCCTGTGGAGCTCACAACAGATCAATGATTGTCGTGCATTGTGGCCATCCTTCGATCGATGACCTAGATCAATCCTCAAAGTACTCCTATCGGAGTAATTCCTTCTCCAGAACCACGACCCACTTTGACTAGCCTCCCCCTCCGATGAACAGATGAGATCTATCGTTCATAGATCCAAGGGATAGGATTTAGCCACCTGCTATAGGGATAACAATGACAGGGGCCACGTTCAGTTCTTTCCATAATTTACAGGTTTCCACGTGTTCCCTTCTATACACGTTGGCACCCCCTCGCCATCATTAAGTCGCTTCCCTCTTAGCCTCATTGAAGTAGGATCCTACGTGGCATTTGAGTTGGCACCGAAGACATGTGGCCCTACCCAAATCTGCCACTTGGCTTGACACGTGACACTCGGGCCACATCACCTTTTGTCCCCTCAAAGTGCTAAACACCTTGCCATGTGGTACATTTGTCACATGACTCATGGACCCTCCACGTGGACTGACATTGCGTATATGTAATCGCTAATCATTGGCACATTCTTCTAGGTGTTGGCACATGTCCTCTATGCATTGGATGGATGGCATCATCCTTGTCAGTATGATGTCACCTTCCTCTTGGCCTTGCCTAGGTGAGACCCAACAAGATCTACAACAGATATTGCTCCTCAATCGCATGTCGATCTATGGTCCAAATTGTTCCTTAAAGCCTTCCCCATTAGGAGTACCATAACCAAGGCTACTTTGACCGTTGAACTCCAACAACCCTCACCAAAAAAGATCCATATCCTTCCAGAATGATCTCAGATAGATCCAACGACTATCGGTGTTCCACAATAATCAACGGTTGATATTAATCTTCTCACTCACAGATATATGGCCACAATCACACCTTGGGGCCTTCCCATTGGAGTACCTTTACCAAGGATACTCTGAAAACCCTACCGCGATCGATGGCTCAAATTGTTTGGCGCCCCTCCTGATGGATCCAATGGTCTTGATTGATCCTTGGGGCCCTTCCATCAGAGTAGCTCAACTCTTGGTCTCTTGAACTATTCCGACCATAGACTTCGACGATACTTCAACGATCAATGGACATGGTCAACTGGATCTGCCTTCCGATGAATCCGACGATTGTCAACAACCTTGATCCTCGGCAAGCCCTCGAACGTGAGGACCCCCAATTAATTGCCAGGATTGATTCGTTGTGCCACATATGACGACAATGATTCTTTATGGGGAAAAACATAGGTTTTCTTATGTTTAAGAGTTTGTTTTAGGACTTAACCGATTCAGGGATTTCTCAAGTAGATTCCAAAGGCGTATCGGGCCTTCCAGTGAAGTAAAAACCTTCCTAAACCGACTAAGGCTCTCATTCTTCACCATTTGCATAGGAAATTCTCCTCCAACGAATTGTCCATACAAGACAAAGTGTATCTAACCCGAGTTGTGCAAGGTTACGCTAAAAGTAGCTATGAAACCAATAAGTTATATGGAAAACTTTGTATATAAGTAGGAGCATATAGAACTCCAACATTAAGTGTGTGTGTGTGAGAGAGAGAGAGAGAGCATTTACATACAAGTAAAAATTGTTCATAACACATTATAGTTGCATAGACTTTGCTCATGCACATAATTGTACAATCCTAGGCCTTTTCTAGCAGCAATTATGCAGAAGTATAATTCCAACAACCATTACCCATGACAGAAAATGCATAATTACAACTCTTGTGTAGCTTTAATCACAAATATATTGAAACATGTTAAGAACAACAATTATCCATAACAGGACCACATAAATGTTTGCACGGTAACTTTAAAAAACACATAGTAAACACTTATTTGATATTAATAAGTCACCAACTGCATGTAGACCTTCAACTTTCCTCCCGGCTTTAGAATTTATTGCCCATAAGCTCAGCAACAGGTCACCCCTGAGCCAGAGCTTAAACTCCACTTGGGAAAACGAATTACTAACCTAGTCTAAGGTCTCACAACAACATAAATGCTCAACTCATGTGTTGAATTTTAAGTAGACAACCTACAACCTCTTTCTTCGCATGTATATCCCACCTTATGAAGTGTGACCCTTCTCTGCTCAACAGTCCTTCGACTACCCCACTTCCTTTCCAAGGCTTCAACAACATATCAGATAGGAAACTTAGATCCCTCTAGCCCAGCTTGGCACCTTAGGAAACCAATTCCCAATATTTATTTCACCCATAGAGAATGCCCACGAGCATAACAACATGTCTCTTCATCTTAATTAATGAAAAAACTGGCTCAAAGCTCCCTCAACGCAAGTATGGAGATGGAAACAGGTACGGTCAAAAACATAAAGGATATGGTTCGAATGATGGAGAGCAGTAAAAAAAATGATTGAATGATTCCCTCCTCCCCTAAAATGCACTAAGTTTTTCTATTTTATTTGCATGCTCATGAAGTGCCACTTGTTGCTTCCTAAACTCCCTTTTGAACCACTTGGTGATTTGTTTCCCATCTCTTAAAGACTTAGGATAAATCCATATCTATGCCTTTTTTACCTTAGGAATATTTTAATAATATTCTTTGGCTTAAGCCCCTCGTGGCATAGCCCCTTCCCAAACTCTTAGCCCCCTTTCCCTTCTAGTGGAGTTTATCCCCCCATACTCTTTATGTTAGGATGGTCTATAGTAGTGATATTTTTCATTAAATTCAGAGTGTGATTACATAATACAAGATGGCTCACTGGTCCCATTGTAGCTTTTGGCTTTTCTGACCTCTTAAGCACACAGACACTCTGGCCTCAAAACACATATATACAAGGCACTCTAGCCCAAAAGTTCTCGACTCACTAACCTATCTGTTCATTTATATTTACATTACAATTGGGGTTTGGCCTAAGGGTATTACATTCCCCTCCCCCGTATTGGGGTTCGGTCAGTGCAGTATATACATTTATACAATCAAAAGTTCAAAAGTTTACAAAAAGATGTGGGTACTTTGCCCACATAGCATCCTCATGCTCCCAAGTTGCTTCTTCAAGACCGTAGCAAGTCCATTGGACCTTTACCCGATTTATGACTTGATTCTGAAGCTATTTTGTTTTCCAATCCAAAATGCGTACTAGTTGTACTTGGTATTTGCTCTCCAACTCTACCTGAATTACATTCCAATCAATTACATTATTAGCATCATGTACATACTTTTTAAATAAGGATACATGAAAAAACATTATGAATATGCATGGATGCAAGTAATGCAAGCATATAAGCCACAAGACCAATCCTTTCCAGGACTTTGAATGGTCCACATTATCTTGCTGCAAGTTTTGAGCACTTTCCCAATCTTAGGGAACTTTGCATTGCTTTTACTTTAAAAAATATATGGTCACCCACTAAAAATTCTCTAGGAGTTTTATTTTTATCAGCATAACTTTTTTTCCTGTCTTGGGCAACCTTCCAATTATGTATTATCCTCACTATCTAGTCCTCAATTTCTATGAGAAAGTCTACCCCAACTATTGCTCTATCAGTTGGGTTGTCCCGGAGTATTGGTGTGTTGCATCTTCTTCCACACAATGCCTCAAATGTGCTCATCTTTAAAGATACTTGATACCCGTTGTTATAAGCAAATTCAACTAGATGTAAGTAATCTTCCCATTTTAATGGGTTATCTATGACATACATTATCAACATGTCTTCAATCACCTAGTTGACTATCTCTATTTGTCCATCTGACTCGGGGTGATAAGTTGTGATGAAATTTAGATTTGTCCAAAAACCTTTGAATGATCCCTTCCAAAAGTTCAATGTGAACTTGGAATCTATGTCATACACAATCGTCTTAGGTATACCATGAAGTCTGATTACCTCCTTCATATAGATATCATCAATGTTGGTTGCCTTGTGAGTTAACTTCACTGGAATAAGATGGGCAGCTTTAGTAAGCTTCTCCACAACTACCATGATAGAATCATGTTGTTTGGTAGTTTTGGGCAACTTGGTGATGAAATTCATGGTGACAACTTCCCACTTCCCCTCAGGAATGGGAAAGGGTTGTAGAAAACCAGTGGGGTGTTTGTGCTCAACCTTGAATTTTTGTCATTCAAGACAGCTGGCAATGAAATCTACAACTTCATTTTTCATACCTGGACAATAATATTGCTTTTTAACAACTGCAATAGTCTTTTGGTAGCCCGGGTGCCCAACATAAGGCACTTTATGCATTTATGTTAATAGTATATTTTTCAAATACTGAACATTTGGCACATAAATTCTGCCCCTGAACATGAGAATTTCATCCTCCCTCAGCTCATAATCCTCAATTTTCTGCTGCATTTTTCCTTGTTGTAATTTTTATTTTATTCCCACATAAATCTGATCTGATTTTGGAGCTTCTAAAATTTTGTTTTGCAAATCATATTTGCACATGCTAATGGATGTAGCACGCATTTCATGTACCCTTATGTTGAGTGTGTCGGCCACCTTGTTCCCTTTACCTTTGATATGCTTTATATCAAAGTCATATTCGTTGAGGAAGTCTAACCATCTACTTTGTCTGGCATTTAGAGTTGGTTGTCCAAATGGATATTTCAAACCGTTATGGTCTATTCTTAGCTCAAACCGCCTTCCCACGAGGTAGTGCCTCCGCATATTCAAGGCATGAACAATAGTTGCCAACTCCAAATCATGAGTGACATACATTCTCTCATGTTCTTTCAACTTCCTTGATTCATAACACACCACGTGGCCATTATGATTAAGGACTCCACCAAGTCCTTCTTTGCATGCATTGGTGCACACAATAAAACCTTCATTAGGTTCATCAATTTTCAAAATGGGTGCTCTTGTCAGTAATATTTTCAAGTGTCAAAAGATTCTTTCACACTCATGTGTCCTCTCAAATTTCACACCCTTCTTCTGTAGGGATGTGATTGTGTGTGCAATTATTGAAGACCCCTTAATGAACCTTCTATAATAACCTACAAGTCCCATGAAGGACCTCACCTCATAGACATTTCTTGGTGTTGGCCATCCTTCAATGGATTTTATCTTTTTTGGGTCCACTGCTATCCCTTCCTATAAAATGGTATGGCCCAAGTAATGAATTTGCTTATGGTATAAGTGTTACACATCAAATTTCCACACCTAGGTACCTCTCCCTAAGTGTCGCAAGTGTCGTAAAAGTGCCATATAGCACCTTGCTAAGTGTCGCATACACCTCGACACCATGAAATAACATATGTCACAATCCTTAGTCAATGTGGAGGAGAAATATATTATATGAAGGTCAAAATATTATGTGCACATGAATTATTATTAATATTCATGAAAAGGAAATTAATTTAGTGTGAGAAACCACCTCACATTTGGTTTCCTATTTTTTTAGGGGAGGTTGAGGATCCATGGATGGTTGAAATATTTCCTCCTTAAAATCCTTGAGATATATTTTCTCCCTAAAATCCTTAAGAGATATTTTCTCCCTAAATATCTTAGAGATCCCATTTTAGTGGATCTAATGAATGATCCTCTCCATGGTGGTTAAGCCTCCAAACCCTATATAATGAGGGCTTTTCCATGGAGAAGAAGGGTAGGGGCAGATTAGAGGTATCAAACTTATGATCTTGGGAGGAAGCTTTTGGATATCAAACCTATGATCTTGGGAGAATCATGCAAGGGTTGGATGACGAGGACTTGGAGAGGCTGTTGCAACTGCATCTACAGATTGTAAGTATCTCTTTAAAGTTCTCGTCAATATTACTTGGCCTATTCTCTTCAAGATTGTGTATTGTTGCATATGATTGTGGATCTTGATAAATGCTTTTGATTAGTCTAATGTTGTAGAGTAGAGTAGGAGTTCTTTGTCTTTTGTTGTCTATTGCATTGCAGGTATCGAGTGGTGTTGAAGAGTTTGGAGATCAAGCTCAAATTGGAGGCAGCAAGGACGAACTGCAAAATAAGGTGCATCACATTTTCTTCCTTCTCTTTCTCCTTCTGATTAGGTAATTGAATTCATAGGGATGTTAGTGTCCATTTGTATGTTTTCTGTCTTGGTATTAGGGATCTAGAATCCAAGAGGATATTCACCTATCCGCAGGGGGATTTTCCTACAACATAATTTGGCGATTCCATTAGGCAAAATGTTTTGCCTCGAGAAATGGTCATCTTAACAAACTTTTGGAAGATCAGAGCTCCCCTACTCATGTGCAAGGAGTGCTAGTGCTCCATGTCCATCTAGCAGAGAGTGTTGCAATGCTCTGTTGCCAGTTTCGAGGGAGCGTCAATTGGTTGAGAGAATCATGGGAAGAAATCCCCCTTATCTCTAAAGACAGCTAGAGATGATCTGAGTTGGTTTGGCTTGAATCCAAGATTTATGTTGCATCTAAGGGAGATGCCACAACTGATGGAGTCATATCCTCAACTTATTCCAAATATAACTAAGGTGGTTGACCCTTTCAAAGCCTATAAAAGGAGGCATTCTCATGGTGAAGAGGAGGAGAATAATCAACAAAAAATATTGTCATTCTGATTGTGGATATTTCAAGTAAGGAGTTGGACAAGGAGGACTTGGAGAGGTTGTTGCAACTGCATCTACATATTGTAAGTGCCTTGTAATGTTCTCATTAATATATGCTTGGTCTATTTCCTTCAAGTTTGTGTATGGTTGCATATACTTGTCTATTATTGATAAATTTAGTTTAAACTAATCTTGGTAGAGTAGGAAGTCTGTGTTTTCTTCTTTGTCCCTTGGATTGCAGATATCATTGAGGAGCTTGAAGATCAAGTTTAGCCTAGATTAAGCAAGGACAAGCTTCGGATAAAGGTACATCATACTTTCTTCCTCTTTTCCCTTCGACTAGTTTAACTATATTTAAAGGAATGTTAGTGTCCAATGTTAGCATCTTTCTGTCTTGGTAGTAGGGGTCTAGAATCCAAGAGGATATTCACATGTTCGCAAGGGAATTTTCCTACAAGAATAAGGAACATTTACTCAACTTAGCATAAAGTTGAATCCCTTTCAGTACTTGTAGCACCATCCTTGGGTGTTGCTCGTGCTCTTCTTCAGATTTGGAATAAATAAGAATGTCATCCAGGAAGACAATGACAAACTTATTCGAATAGTCTCTAAAAATACCATTCATTAAACACGTGAAGGCAGTTGGTGCATTTGACAATCCAAATGGCACCACTGTGAACTCGYAGTGGCCATACCCTATTCTARAGGMAGTCTTGTTAATGTCCTCTTCTTTAATCCTCACCTGATGATATCTGGATCTAAGATAAATCTTAGAAAATACCTTTGCAYCCTTCAACTGATTAAAGAGGTCATCTATCCTTGGCAAAGGATATTTGTTCTTTACGGTTACTTTATTTAGTTGCTTGAAATCAATGCAAACCTCAAAGTACTATCCTTCTTTTTCACAAATAACACRGATGCACCCTAAGGGGATACACTTGAGCATATATACCCTTTTTTCATAAGTTCCTTGAGCTACATTTGTAGCTCCTTCAACTCAGGTGTGCTCATCCTATAACGAGTCTTGGATTAAGGRGTTKCTCCAGGCATTAGATTGATTGAAAAATCAATATCCCTCTTGGGTGGTAACTCGGGGATTTCTCTAAACACATTCTCAAATTATTTTAGGACTGCATAGTTCTCAATGTTTGGGACTTTGTCTTTAGGATTTTCCTCCACATGTGTTGCAAATACTCGACATCCTTTCCCAAAGCTTTTCTTCAACTCCAGGATTGAAACTACTCTAATAGTTATAGCTCTTAGGATACCCTGTACCGTTCTCAAGTTTCCTTCCTCATCCAAGCAAGTAAAGGATTTATTGTAATAGTCTAGGACAACATGATGCTTGTCCAGCCAATCCATACCAACGAGGCAGTCATAAGAACCCAAGGGTACGATGTTCAGATATGCCCTTGTACTCATCCCATTCATGTCCATTGGACATGCCTTGACCATTTCATTAGTCTTCCTTTTAACTCTTGTAGCTAGCTTCTACCTCAATCGTGTGAGACTGAAATTTGGCATGCTTGTTGTTAAGGGCTACATATATCCTTAGTACATTTATGCCCATGTCTTCAATTGTTTCAACTTGTTGTACATTATGAACAACCCTCACTTTTTCAGCTCTATGGGGACAATCTCGATACATATGATCTCCATTACAACACCAACACCTCATTGGTTATTGCCTCGGTCTTTGTCTCACGTTTTCAGTCATTCGCGGCTCCTTGGAAGCTGGTTGTCCTTGAATGTTATTTCTAAAAAATGGTGGTTTGTTTCCCTTTTTCCTCTGCTCCATATTGCTTCTCTTTTTGTTTTCCTAAGCCTTTTGGAAAGCCAGTCTTCCTTTATGATGATCATAGAGGCATTTGTCTCTCCTTAGGGTTTCCTCCAGTGTCTTGGGATCATCATATCGAATTTTATCACTGATAAATGATGGCATCCCACTTAGGTATCTATGAATTTTAACATGTTCATCCTTGATAAAAGAAACACATTTAAACAACTCTAAGAATCTCCTTTCAAACTCCTCTATGGTCATTCTCCCAAGATTGATTTCAAAGAACTCTTTCATTTTCTTATCGTAGTAGCATTTGGTTAAATACTTCCTCTAGAAATATCTCTTAAACTCCCTCCAAGTAACCTTTCTTTCATTAATGTTTTGCACTTGCACAAACTTGTTCCACCACATTGATGCTTTTCCTTTCAATTGGTATATTGCAATCCTTCCTTATGCTTGGGAGAAGTAATTATGCAACTGAAAGTACTTTCTCGTGCCCATCAACTAGGTTTTTGCCTCTTCATCATTCTTATTGTCACCATCAAAAGCAAGAGGCTTTATCTTATTCATCTCTCTTTATATCTCATCTACCCCAGATCTCTTCTTATGCTTTCTGACAGGGGATAGGCTTGAGATACTGCATGCTCTCCTAGTTGAATTCTTAGGTGAGTGCTAATGGTGTTTATCTTCACTCCTTGTCTCTCTTTTTTTGTCATGAGACTTATGCCCCTTTGTCTTGCTTGACTCTGGTTCCTTATCAATTTTCTTATCTATTCTATCCAATCTTGTAACAACATGATATTGAAACCATCTTGTTGTTTCTTGGATTTCATAAGCCTCTCGTTATTAGCTTTATAACTTCAGACTTCTTTTTGCAGACTATTGATGCCCTCCACGAAGTTTATGCTTTCTTCTTTACCTTCATCTTTCCCATTGGATTCAGTTCTTTCATTTCCCATGTTGATCCACATCCCCCTGACTTCCTCTTCTTAGCTGTAAATCCTCTATGTATCTTCCATGTCTGTCATGACTTTGGTCTCTTTGTTGGTTTTGTTTGGTTTATATGCTCTTAATTCTACAAAATGTGCAGGGAGTAAGATTTGTTAGATAAAACTAATATATCAATTTGTAATTACCAAGCTCATCTTATCTTTAATACATCAGTCTTGTAACTGCTCTCTAGCCCATCCAGGCCTAGTGTTGAAATCAAAGCTCCGATACCACTTTGTAACACACCCAACCCCCTAGTTCTCATTTAGGTGGATGGGGTGTCAAAAGTTCAATTTTTCGAACTACTTATTTTCTCCAATTTGATTTCGTAGATTAATTATGCTAGTTGAGAGCTTTCCCAAGACTGTAACCATGCTCAATTCCGAGCTCTTGACCAAAAGTTACATCCTTCCAAACCTTTTGGGGCATCTTCCATCCATTCCACCTCAACGCCATGTGGCTCACTGATTCATGTTCCATCCCACGTGGCATCTTGTTACACATGCCATCATACGTGGTACAAATGTGGCATCTACCATGTCACTCCTTAAACCCACACCTTGTCAGACTTCCAAACCACATCCTTCATGCTATCAGAACCCTCCCCATCAGAGTGCTTCCACTCCAGACTATTATGTACACTTCGACGATTGAGTCTAAAAACATCCACCCCGACAGATTGGATGGTCGTGGTGAACTAATAATCAACGGCTCTAATTTCATTAGTGCCTCCAACACGCACGACAATTAACGCTCCTCTCATCTAGCGTCTACTTAGCCTACGGAGGCCATGATAGATCGATGAATGTCCTGCATCATTTCCTTCCACCAATCAATGACCCAGATCAATCCTTGAAGTACTCCTATCAGAGTACTTCCTTCTCTGGAACCGCTACCCACTCTGACCAGCCTCCCCTCCAATGAACAAATGAGATCTATCGTCGATAGATCCAAGGGCTAGGATTTAGCCACCCATCCCAAGGGATAACATTGGTAAGGACCACGCTTGGTCCTTTCCTGATCTGGATTTTATGAGCAGAATGAAATGACTACAGATTATTAACAGGTGCTTAACACAAAATAACAAAGATACAATAAAAATGGTTTTCTATTCAATAAGGAAATAAGCTGAAACTGTAAAATGCAGCGGAAACAAGCTTCCTGGAATGGTGGCGGCTTATCTCTGAGAAGAGATGTGGCAGATGCGCTGATTCACAAGAAGATGATTACAATG
>ML780403.1:789082-826560 GCA_009831015.1 Picea engelmannii
GAATATTGGTCCTTAGTCGCACATCAACCTATGTTCCAGATTGTTCCTCAGAGCCTTCCCCATCGGAGTACCTTAGCCAAGGCTACTTCGATCGTTAGTCTCCAACAACCCTCACCGAAAAGGATCCAACGGTCCATATATTTCCAAAATACTCCCCAATATATCTAACAACTATTGGTGTTTCATAATAATCAACGAATGAGATTAATCTCCTCACTCACATATCTATGGCCACGATCACACCTTGGGGCCTCCCATTAGGAGTACCTTTACCAAGGCTACTCTGACAACCCTACCACGATCGATGACTCATATCATTCTACGCCCCTCCCAATGGATCCAATGGTCATGTGAGGACCCCCAATCAACAACTAGGATTGATTCATTGTTCCGCATTCGATGACTACGATTATTTCTAGGGAAAATCATGGGTTTTCTTATGTTTAAGAGTTTGTGTCAGGACTTAATCGAGTTAGGGATTTCTCAAGTAGATTCCAAAGGCGTACCATGCCTTCCATCGAAGTAAAAACCTTCCTAAACTGACTAAGGCTCTCATTCTTCATAATTTACATAGGAAATTCTCCTCCAACGACCTGTCCATACAAGACAAGGCGTATCCAACCCGAGTTGTGCAAGGTTACACTAAAAGCAGCTATGAAACCGGTCAGTTATATGGAAAACTTTGCATACAAGTAGGAGTATACAAATGTCTAACATTGTGTGTGTGTGCATTTACATACAAGTAAAAATTGTACATAACACATAATAATTGCATAGACTCTTCTCATGCACATAATTGTATAGTCCTAGGCGTTTCTAGCAGTGTTAATGCAGAAGTATAATTCCAACAGCCATTACCCATGACAAAAAATACATAATTACAACTCCTGTGCAACTATAATAACATATATACTAAAGCATATTAAGAACAACAATTATCCATAACAGGAATGCATAAATATTTGCTCAATAATTTTAACAAACACATGGTAGAAAATTATCTGATATTAATAAGTCACCAACTGCATGCAGATCTTCGACTTTCCTCCCAACCTTAGACTATGTTGCTCATAAGCTCAACAATAGGTCACCCTCGAGCTGGGGATTAAACTCCACTTGGGAAAAGGAATTCGTAACCCAGGCTAAGGTCTCACAACAACATAAATGCTCAACTCAGGTAACGAATTTTAAGCAGACAACCTACAACCTCTTTCCCCGCGTGTTTGTCCCACCTCAGAAAGTGTGCTCCTTCTCTGCTCAACAATTCTTCAAATGCCCCACTTCATTTCCAAGGCTTTAACAACAAGCTGGATAGGAAACTTAGAGCCTTGTATCCCAGCTTGGCACCTTAGGAAACCAATTCCCGACAGTTCTCTCTCCTAAAGAGAATGCCCACAGGCCTAGCAACCTGTCTCTTCAGCTTAATTAACAGAAAAACTGCCCCAAAGATCCCTCAATGCAAGTATGGAGATGGAATATGGTACAATCAACAATAGAAGGGATAAATAAGGAGATGGTGTCTCAAGGTCCTCAGGTTGCAGACATGGAGTATTGAGAGACAGATGGATGATATCGTTCGCTTGCATAGATAGAGGCTTGCATCACCACCACAGGTCTCTAATTCATCGCGATGGTATCTGCCACATCGGCTTGCTTCCATAAGACATTGGGTCTTTCTCCTTGAGGTACAAGCCAGGTATTATGGTGAGTGTCATTTCAATATTTGAGGCATTTGAGTGTGTTGCATTTAAAGTTGCTTTTGATTATGTAATGTTTTCTTGGAAGTTATGCTCCTTACCCTGTTTCACCTTGGTGGTTGACATTGTGCTCTAGTAAGTGGTCACTCTTAGGGATGGGTTTGCTACTGGGAGGTCCCCTTGACAAGTCATCGTGCCACTCTCGATCATACTTACCACTTTCCACACTTCATCCCCTTGCCTCCTTATCTTTTGAGATTTTCGGGTGTACTAACCCAAGAAGGGATTGTCCTCATTTCATGGGAATAAGGGGTTGAAGGCTTGGAGGGAATGTAGGTGGAAAAAGATAAAATCCAAACCATAACCTTCCAGATGCTTGCCCAAAAGAGGTCTTGAGAACAATGAAATGTTTCTCCTAAAAATTCAAAGACCTGCAAAAGCAAACACATATATATAAATGTCCCACTTGTTGAGGGATCTATACAAGTGTGTTACAAGCTAGAATTTATCCCCATGGCACTCTCTGTACCTATCCATTCAAGTGACATTGTGGTACTGCCCCCCAAGCTATATGTTACCCCATAGGGAGGACCTAGTTGTTCTGGATTTTAATTAAATAATGGCATTAAATGGACTCGGAAAAATGATGCATTGAAAACGAAGGTGCAACACACCCTTTACAAAGGCACCCATAAATGAGACACTATAATCCCTTGTATGTCATGAATCCCATGCCCAAAAGTCTTGCCCCTATCCACTTCATCTTCTCCACATGGCTTAGAGGGGGGTCTACCCGGGAAACACTCCTGGACGTAGGGAATGATTAACCCAATAGGTAAGTTTTTCAACACTCCCATACCTAAACTTGGCAAGTTGCATAGGGTCTTTGAGCACTTGTTTAATTTGATGAAGTGGTTTTTTATGCACATGCTCAGGTGAATCTTTTATTGATTTGATTTACTTATCGTGATACGTTTGACTTGATATCCTTGGAGGGCGTATTCATTATCTTTGCAAGACCTTACTTGGTGGATAGTTTTGGAGGAACAAACCTAACTTAGGCTTCCTTGGGGCATGAAGCCCATAGGTTGGATACCATGGCCCACATACCAAATGATGATGGTAGCCTTTGAAGGCTTGAGAGACACCTTGGATGACCTATCATAGCCCTTCATCACCCTAACGACTTGCCTTTGGAGGCTACAACGCTACATCTTAGGGCTTGACGTTTTGTTGGGGCTAGGGTTTTGGTTGTGGTGGTGTTGGATTGACACTTGGCACCTTTTTGATGGAGAGAAGCCTTGGCTTGATGGAGAGACCCTAACGCACAAGGAGGGTGCCTTTGGAGGCCCAAAGTTTCATCTCTAAGCACAAACAACTTTCTCAAAGTGCCAAATGTTGCCCTATAAGGGGTGATGTCATGGCTTTTTAGGGCTTTTCTCATGTGCAAATTGAATTTAATGTTGTAAAGGGGCAAAATAAAGGGAAATGTCTCCCTTATTTTGTGGTTTACCCTAAGTTAAGTGGACAAACACTTTTTAGGAGTTTTGTATAAATAAGGATAATTTCTATTTCATTTTTATCATAGCTCTCCCACTGTCAGAAGACTACTTGGCTGAAATTGGCACCCTTCTTGGGCAAATTCTCTCTCTCTCTCTCTCTTGTGATATGGTTTATCTCTTGTCTTATCAAATGAAGTGGTGCACTATCTTTTGGAGGTTCTTTATCTTGCTTTGGTGATGAAGAATGTTTGGTAACTAGGGTTTGTCTTGGCATTTTTTGGAATTGGTAAGGAAAATTTGAACTTTGTTAGGTTTCTTTCTTATTCCATGGTTGCTATTGGCTAGATCCTTGGAGGAGTATAAGGGCACACACCTCCACCAATTTTTATCATTATTATATGTTGAAAAGGCTATTGTGAAGGTTGCTAGGAGGAGTAAAAAGGTTTACACCCTCCTTGACTTTACCTTGTTAGGGTTGTTATCTCAAGGGAGTAAAAGAACTTACACCCCTTGAGATTTAGTAGTCCTAACTTAATACAAGAAGACTCCATAACCCATTTGGCGAGGCACTAATCATTTACTGCACTAGAGAAATAAATTATTTGCGTTGGTAAATGTAATTTAGAGAGATATTGATCTTGTTCAAGTTCGAATCTTTTCTTGATGCTTTAAGCTTGTGAAAGCCTCTAGGGCGTCTCGATTGGTCTAGTATACTTTTGAGATATAACTAAATAAAAGCTACAACTATTAGGGCTGCAACAAATCATTCTATATCTTTAAATTTAACTTGCATGTGGATTGTACAATTATGTGCATGAGCAAAGTCTATGCAATTATTATGTGTTCTGTACAGTTTTTACTTGTATGTAAGTGTGTGTGTGTGTGTGTAAAAACTGTACATAACACATAATAATTGCATAGACTCTGCTCATGCAAATAATTGTATAATCCTAGGCGTTTCTAGCAACAATTGTGTAGAAGTATAATTCCAATAACCATTACCCATGACAGAAAATGCATAATTACAGCTCCTGCAGCTCTAATCACAGATATACTGATGCATGTTAAGAACAACGATTATCCATAATAGGAACACATTATTATTGCACAATAATTTTAACAAACACATGGTAGACACTTATCTGATATTAATAAGTCACCAACTGCATGCAGACCTCCAACTTTCCTCCTAGCCTTAGACTCTGTTGCTCATAAGCTCACAGCAGGTCACCCCCAAGCCCGGGCTTAAACTCCACTTGGGAAAAGGAATTCCTAACCGAGGCTAAGGTCTCACAACAACATAAATGCTCAACTTGGGTGCTGAATTTTAAGCAAACAACCTACAACCTCTTTCCCTGCATGTTTGTCCCACCTCAGGAAGTGTGCCCCTTCTCTGCTCAACAGTCCTTCGACTACCCCACTTCCTTTCCAAGGCTTCAACAATAGATTGGACATGAAACTTAGAGCCCTATAACCCAGCTAGGCACCTTAGGAAACCAATTCCCACAACTCATCTCTTCAGCTTAATTAACAAAAAAATTGCCCCAAAGCTCCCTCAACGCAAGTTTGGAGATGGCAACAAGTATGGTCCACAGTAGAAGGGAGATGGTTCAAATGATGGAGACTAGGACAAAAAATGATTGAATGATTCCCTCTTCCCCAAAAGTGAACTAAGTTTTGCTATTTTATTTGCATGCTCATGAAGTGCCACTTGTCGCTTCCTAAAATCCCTTTTGAACCACTTGGTGATTTGTTTCCCATCGTATAAAGACTTAGGATAAATCCATATCTATTCATTTTTTTACCTTAGGAATATTTTAATAATATTCCTTGGCTTAAGCCCCCTGTGGCTTAGCCCCTTCCTGGACTCTTAGCCCCCTTTCCCTTCTAGCAGAGTTTATCCCCTCATACTCTTTCTGTCAGGATGGTCTGCATTAATGATGCTTTTCATTAAATTCAGAGTGTGATTACATAATATAAGATGGCTCGATGGCCCCATTGCAGCTTTTGGATTTTCTTCCCTCTTAACCACACAGGCACTTTGACCTCAAAACACATATATACAATGCACTCTAGCCCAAAATCTCCTGACTCACCAACCTATGTGTTCATTTATATTTACATTACAATTGGGGTTCAACCTAGGGGTATTACATATATGACATATATTCCAAAGCAGATGAAAACAATAGTGAGAAAGGACGTAAAGTTTGAGGAAGACTTTGCATCTAGGAAGTCTCACGAGCCTATTCCAATTACAGAGGATGTGGAGCAGGAAGCTTTGAGGTTTGAGCCAGGGTCACCAATGAATTCTAGCGAGAGATAACAACCTTCAAGTGAAGAGGAGGAGATGTCAACTACTTAAAATTCTGTTAGAATACCTTGATGTTCACTCAAACATTCACTCAAACATCGAGGGATGCTCGAGAGTATGTTGAGACTCTTGGAAACACATTTAGAGATTGTAGACCTTCGAAGAAGTTTCCAAACTACATGGCATTGATGAGCAACAACATAGATTCCTAACTTTCCAGGTTTCATGAGGAAACATACCAACATGTTTGGTAGGATGCCATGGAGGAGGAGTACACCTCCATCATGAAGAATGATGTTTGGGATATAATGTTAATATTGGAGGGGAATTTAGCAATGAGTTCCATTTGTCTCTACGAGATCAAGCATGCAGTAGATGGCAACATTGAGAAATTCAAGGCAAGGTTTGTGGCAAGATGGTTCTCCTAGAAAGAGGGAGTGGACTATGGGGAGACATTTGCTCCAGTTGCCAGGTACACTTCCATTAGAGCAATTATGTCTTTGGTTTCATTTATGGGGTGGGGGATACATCAGATGGATATGAAGACAAATTTCCTTAATGGGATCATTGAGGAAGAAGTGCACGTAGAGAAAACTCAAGGCCTTAAGGTAAATGGGAAGGAGTCCCATGTTTGCAGGCTTAAGAAGGCCTTGTATGGACTCGAGCAAGCACTAAGAGCATGGTATTCGAGGATAGATGGTTATTTGCAGAGTACAGGCTTCACCAAAAGTGAAATAAATCCTAACTTATATTATATATTTGTTGGGATTGATCTACTTATTTTGGTGTTATATGTAGATAACTTGTTTCTTACAGGTGTAGAGAAGGTCATTGTATGGTGCAAAGCAAATATGGTTGTTGAGTTTGAGATGAAGGACATTAACATGATGCATTACTTCCTGGGTTTGGAGGTTTGGCAAAGACCAAGGGAGATAATCCTTGGGTAGCATAAGCATGTAGTTGAGATCTTGGAGATGCTTCAAACGATAGACTGCAAACCTATGACCATACCCATGATCACTAATCTAAAGACGGTGGCAACCTCAATTTTAGAGTCAGTGGATCCCACATTGTACAAATAGTTGATAGATTCCTTGACGTATTTGGTCAACACTAGACCATATATATGTTTTGCAGTGAACACCTTGAGTTGGTTCATGGTGGAGTCAAGGTGGGAGAATTAGGTAGAAACAATACACGTGCTCAGGTACTTGAGGGGCATAGTGGAGTATGGTCTGAGATATCTTGGAGATGGTGAATTGAAGTTGCACGGGTATACAGACATAGATTGGGTAGGCAATGCAATAGACACAACGAGCACCTCAAGTTGTTTATTTAGCTTGGTGATCTAGGTGGATATCGGTGGCCACCCACCTTTTCCAACTGGATCAAAACATTTTTTGGGCATTTTTGGTAATTTACTATTTTTAGCAGTTTTCACTTTTGGAGCCGTTTTGAGGCCCTAAACGATGTTTTTTGGGAAAATAGGTTTGCAATATTTTAATTCCTTCCATATTGCGCTTAAAATGAATCTCCTCGACTATACCTTTCCAATGGGCTATCATACACCTAAAATGGAGATCGTATGCAAAAGTTACGACACCGGGAAGTTGATGTACTAACTTACCCAAACGGGGCCCACATGACTTTTGGCGCTTCATCTCCTAGGGTTAGGTTTTTGGATATCTAGGGTTTTTGGCATTCCTGCTTATTGTAAAAAGGCCTTCAGAGCCTCATTGTAATCATCTTCTTGCAAATGAGCTCAGTTGTCACATCTCTTCTCATAGATAAGCCGCCACCATTCCAGCAAGCTTGTTTCTGCTGCATTTTACAGTTTCAACTTATTTCATTATTGAATAGAAAACCAATTTTACTGTATCTCTGTTATTTTGTGTTAAACACCTGTTAATAATCTATATTCATTTCCTTCTACTCATAAAATACAGATCAGTGGTATCAGAGCGGTCTTCTCATTGTCGTCTTAATGTATGTCCCCAACGAGGTCGGAGTACAAAGAGTTGAGTATTAAGCTTGTTTCTCTTGAGAACAAAAGCTCTCGCATGCCCAAGCGACCTCTCATGGCAGGAGAAAAGAAAGATGACGGGACATGAGATCTTTTCAAACTGTTGATTGAGGAAGCCCTCACGCAACAGAGGAACGAGATGATGGAAAGTTTTGGGCAAATCCTTCGGCGGCTACCAACAGACGACACATCTTCTTCGAGCGGAGGTGCCACCCCCTTCAAGGTACAAATAAACTTTGATATTCCTATATTTGAAGGTCAGATAGATGCAAATGTTGTAGACAAGTGGTTGAATCTGCTAGAAGGGTATTTTTCTGTCCATAACTTTTCGAATAGAGAAAAAAATACTTTTGCACTCCTCAGAGTCGTTCCCCATGTCAAAGATTGGTGGGAAACTTTCTGTGAGCAAAAGGAAACAGAGGAACCCTCATTATTTATAGTCACAACCACCTGGGAATCCTTCAGGGATGCTATTAAGGAACAATACTACCCTGTCGGAAGTTATGACGACTTGTATACCAAATGGACCACACTGCGGTAAGAAAGAGACCAAGCAGTGCCAGATTTCACAAATATCTTCCATACCTTACGCATCAAGCTGGGTATCAAAGATTCAGAGTGACATCTAGTGCTCAAGTATTGCGGTTCTCTGCATAGAAACATCCAGATGGAAATGGAATTTCTGGACATCTCCTCCTTGGGCGCGGCCTACCGATATGCTGTCAAAATCGAGCAGAAGCTCAAACAAAAGACGCGATAATTTGGGCCTGGGAACCCCTCACAACAAAAGCCAGGAAAGGGCGGCCCCAACCCACAGAACAAAGGATAGAGAAAATATGGACAGTATCAGGACAACCAGTCTAAGCCAGAAGAAAAGAAGGACACCGGAAAGACAAAGAATGATACTAGGAAGTGGTGCAACTTCCATAAGAGCCCTTGGCATAACACTATTGATTATTGCTCAAAGCAGTCGCTAGTGGCCGAAGTGAAAGCCTCTGAATCAGATGCAGATTCTGACTTTGAGCCAGAACCAGAAAGGGGAAGACAGATCATTGACGTGGAACCCAGTGCCACCGTTGCTACCATGAAGTTCCATCCTGGTGAACCAAATGAGCCAAAAGAAGGAGAGCGCCTCTTCCATTCACAGATGTGGGTAAAAGGCACCCCATTGCACTTCATCGTTGATAGCGGTAGCCGGAAGAACCTCATCTCAATAGAGGTTGTCAAACGGCTAGCCCTGCTGACACCGTCGCACCCACAACCCTACACTATTGGATGGCTCCACCAAGGAAGCGATCTTCGCGTCAGCCAACTGTGTCGACTACCGTATGGCATCAAGCCCTTCAAAGACGAGGTATTGTGTGATTTTTCTCCTCTCGAAGTTTGTGATGTTCTTTTGGGCCAACCTTATTTATGGAAACGTCATGTTGTATATGAGTTTAGGCCTCATAGTGTTATTATTACTTTGAATAGGAAATTGTACAGGATACCTGAGGCAATCCCACCTAGTGTTATTTCCTTGATCTCTGTTAAGTAATGCAGGAAGGTCATCTCTCAGATGTGGAAGTTTGTCTTCTTCGTAATTCGCTCTCAGAATAAGCGAAAGATCACAGCCACATCCAGGGTCTCTGCGGCCGACATCTCCACACAGCAGAAGCAACTAGATAAGGTCATGGAAGAATAATCATATATCTTCTCCTCACCTACCGGGGTACCTCTACACTACCAGGTCAAGCACCCCATATATCTGACCCCCGACGCATCGCTGCCCAATGGGCCAGTCTATCGCTGCTCTCTATTAGAGAATGAGGAGATCAAGCGGCAAATCCAAGAACTGCTCCACAAGGGGCACATCACCTTGCGGGAGCCCAGTCGTGCTGGTACAAAAGAAAGATGGAACCTGGTGAGTCTGCATTGATTATCGGGCTCTGAATAAAATCATAATTAGAAGCCGGTACCCGATTCCCCGAATCGAGGACCTCCTTGATTGACTCACGGGGGCCAAATACTTCAGTAAGATTGATCTGAAGTCTGTCTACCACCAGGTCCCGATAGAACAAATAGATGTATGGAAGGCTGCCTTCAAGTTAAAGGAAGGCCTTTTTGAATGGTTGGTCATGCCCTTTGGTTTGACAAATGCTCCAACCACTTTCATGAGGATGATGGACAATATCCTGTGACCATTCACTAATTCTTTTGTAGTGTTGTATTTGGATGACATTCTCATTTACAACAAGACTTGGGCCGATGACTTGCAACATATTCAGCAGGTTCTGCACACCCTGCAGCAACACAAGCTATACGCCAACTTGGAAAAATGTTCCTTTGGCATGGACAGGGTCCGTTACCTGGGCTACATCATTGATCATCATGGCGTACGTGTGGATCTAGCCAAGATCCAAGTCATCCATGACTAGCCAGCTCCAACCACACTCACCGAGCTTCGAAGATTCTTGGGCCTTGCCAATTTCTACTGTAGGTTCGTGTTGGGATTCTCCCATATTGCATGGGCCCTCAACCAAATAACCAGGGGTGGTGGTAAGGAGAAATTTGCGTGGGGACGGTTCCAACAACAAGTGTTCGATGATTTGAAGCAGCGCTTGTGCTCAGCCCCAATACTTTCACTACTAGACCCGCAACATCCCTTTGAGATCGAGACAGATGCTTCAGACTATGTTGTGGGTGTCGTTCTCACTCGGCATGGCCACCCCGTGGCCTATCATAGTGAGACACTATCCGATGTTGTTCGTAAGTACCCTAATTACGATAAAGAAATGTACTCCATTGTGTAAGCCTGCCGCTAGTGGAGACATTACATTCTTGGGAAGGAGACAGTCATCCACACTGATCATAAGCCATTGTAGTTCATGCAGACATAAGGAAAATTGCAGAATGACCACCATCAAAAGTGGTCCACATACTTGCAGCAATTCCACCTCAACATCGAGTATAAAACAGGAAGCACCAATCGTGTCACTGAATACCTCAGCAGACCACCAGTCGCGACACTCACCACGGTGCTAGACTCTTGTGACCATGAGACCTCTGGATGGCCCCAACTCTATGAGACAGACCCGGACTTCGCCACCACCTACCAAATTTTGGGTGCAAACGTGGTTGTCGATAATTTCCATCTTCGGGATGGGTTGTTGTGTCGTCTGGGCCATATCTGTGTTCCATCGAGCTAATCTGGAAATCCCACTATAGTCAGGTGGCAGGACACTTCGACGTCGAAAAGACAGTGGCAATGCTACATAAACATTTCTACTGGCCGAAACTTCGACAGGAGGTTAGCAAGTATATAAGGTCCTGCATTGCCTGCGCTATTGCCAAATCGACCGCTAAGAAATAGGGCCTGTACACCCCTCTTCCTACTTCTGACAGGCCATGGGAATCCATCTCAATTTGCTACATTTCGGGCCTCCCGTCCACTAAGTGGAGAAATGACTGTGTTTTTGTGGTTGTTGATCGCTTTTCTAAGATGGCAATTTTGGTTGCCTACAAGAAGAGCATCACAACAGAGGCCACTGCCAAGATCTTCTTTTAATGAGTCTGGGTACGTTTTGGACTCCCACAAACCATTGTCTCAGATCGAGACAGTTGATCTCTCAACACATTCTGGTCGATCCTCTGGTCACACTAGACACCAAGCTCACCAAATCCACGACCTTCCACCCCCAGACAGATGGCCAAACCGAGGTCATAAATCGAATGATTGTGTATATCCTTCGCATGTATAATTCAAAGCACCCTTGCACATGGGATGAGAGCCTTCCCTATGTCCAACATAGCTACAACCGAGCCCTGCATAGCTCAACCGGCCACAGCGCCTTTCAGGTGGGGTTGGGATTCCAACCATTGGGTCCCATAGATGTTGCACTTCCCCTTGCGATCACCTCGATTGACTCATCTCCTGTTCCAACTGAAGCTGACAAAGCCACCCGTTTCATTGAGTGGATTCAACACATCCACCAACAGGTTCAGGATATCCTACAAAAGTCTAGTGACAAGTACAAATAATGCCATGATCAACATCGAGTGCCACATAAGTTTCAGGTGGGCGACAAAGTTTGGTTGCACTTGCAGAAAGAACACCTTACATGACCCCATCGGAAGCTTCACCCACTTCTTTATGGGTCATACACCATCACCAAGGCCGTGGGGGATAATTCTTTTGAGCTCAACATTCCTCCTTTCCTTGGCCTACACCCAGTGCTCAACGTGGATCTCCTTCACCCTTATTTCCCACCATTATTGGACACCTCAGAAGTAGCAGAACAATTGACACCAACAGAACTCAACCCTGACTGTATACAACAGGCATCCAATGATCAGATTGTGGACACACATATCAAGGGCACTCGACAGCGAAGGATCTAGCTGTATCGAGTCGTCAAAGCAGGGCAACTCCTGCACCAAGGCAAGTGGCTCACCCGGGGCCAAATTCAACAGAAATTTCTTCATTTGATGGGGGACCTCAACGCAATGGAGACCATTGCTTCCTAAGGAGGCAGGATTGATCCAGGTGGATATCGATGGCCACCCACCTTTTCTAACTGGCTCAAAATAGTTTTCTGGCAATTTTGGTAATTTACTATTTCTAGCAGTTTTCACTTCTGGAGTCATTTTGAGGCCCTAAACGATGTTTTTTGGGAAAACATGGTTGCAATATTAAAGTTCTTCCCATACTGTGCCTAAAATGAATCTCCTCGACGATACCTTTCCAATGGGCTATCATACGCCTAAAACAGAGATCGTATGCAAAAGTTACGACCCCTAAAAATGATGTACTAGCTTACCCAAACGGGACCCACATGACTTTTGGCACTTCATCTCCTAGGGTTAGGTTTTTGGATGTCTAGGGTTTTTGGCATTCCTGCTTATTGTAAAAAGGTCTTAAGAGCCTCATTGTAATCATCTTCTTGCGAATGAGTGCAACCGTCACATCTCTTCTTAAAGATAAGTTGCCACCATTCCAGCAAGCTTGTTTCTGCTGCATTTTACAGTTTCAACTTATTTCATTATTGAATAGAAAACCGGTTTTATTGTATCTTTGTTATTTTGTGTTAAACACCTGTTAATAATCTGTATTCATTTCATTATGCTCATAAAATCTGGATCAGTGGCATCAGAGCGGTCTGCTCCTTGTCGTCTTAATGCATGTCCCCAACAAGGTTGGAGTACAAAGAGTTGGGTCTTGAACTTGTTTCTCTTAAGGACAAAAGCTCTCACACACCCAAGCGACCTCTCATGGCAGGAGAAAAGAAAGATGAAAGGGCATGAGATCCTTTCAAACTGTTGATTGAGGAATCCCTTACACAACAGAGGAACGAGATGATGGATAGTTTCACACAAATCCTTCGACGACTACCAACATGTGACACATCTTCTTCGAGCGGAGGTGTCGCCCCCTTCAAGGTACAAATAAGCTTTGATATTCCTATATTTGAAGGTCAGATAGATGCAGATGTTGTAGAAAAGTGGTTGAATATGCTAGAAGGGTATTTTTCTATCCATAACTTTTCGAATAGAGAAAAGATTACTTTTGCGCTCCTCAAAGCCATTCCCCATGTCAAAGATTGGTGGGAAACTTTCTGTGAACAAAAGGAAAAAGAGGAAC
Source organism: Picea engelmannii (assembly GCA_009831015.1). NCBI lineage: Eukaryota > Viridiplantae > Streptophyta > Pinopsida > Pinales > Pinaceae > Picea > Picea engelmannii. Next base: position 802,239 of record ML780403.1, read on the forward strand.
TCTCATTATTTACAGTCACAGCCACCTGGTAATCCTTCAGGGATGCTATTAAGGAACAATACTACCATGTTGGAAGTTATGATGACTTGTATACCAAACAGACCACACTGCGGCAAGAAAGAGACCAAGTAGTGTCAGATTTCACAAATATCTTCCATACCTTGCGCACCAAGCTGGGTATCAAAGATTCAGAGCGACATTTGGTGTTCAAGTATCGCGGTGCTTTGCATAGATACATCCAGACCGAAATGGAATTTCTAGACATCTCCTCCTTGGGCGCGACCTACCGATATGTCGTCAAAATCAAGCAGAAGCTCAAACAAAAGACGCGACAATTTGGGCCTGAAAACCCCGCACAACAAAAGCCAGGAAAAGGCAGCCCCAACCCACAGAACAAAGGACAGAGCAAAGATGGACAGTACCAAGACAACCAAACTCAGAGAAAGCCGCCACCATTCCAACAAGCTTGTTTCTGTTGCATTTTATAGTTTCAGCTTATTTCATTATTGAATAGAAAACCAGTTTTACTGTATCTCTGTTATTTTGTGTTAAACACCTGTTAATAATCTGTATTCATTTCGTTCTTCTCATAAAATCCAGATCACTTGGGTTCAATAGTGATATCTTGGTTCAACAAAAAGTAGAATTCCATGTTACTTAGCTTAATAAAGGCATAATACATGACAACCAGTGTTGCTAGTTGTGAGGCCACATGGCTTCGCAAGTTACTTGCATGATTGTTTGATCAAGAGTTGGATCCCACAATCATTCATCGTGATAATTAGAGTTTCTTCAAACTCTTTAAGAATCCAGTGTTTTGTGACGGGTCCAAGCACATAGAGATCAGGATCACTTGATATGAGATATGATTCACAAGGGAGCAATGAAGCTCCAATATATTCTCATAAATCAACATGTAGCATGTAGTTGATATTCTAACCAAGCCCTTGACAAAAGGGAAGTTTGAAGCATTCAGAGACAAACTTGGATTGGTGCATAATTCCTTCCTTGCTAAGAGGGAGTGTTGAGAAATATAGCTCGAACATGAACTTCTATATAGGTTCAGTGTGAATGCGCCATAAGTGGTTTGAGATATTTCGAAAAGTAAATCTATTTTGTACTTCACTTTAGGAAAAAGTGAAAAGTACTATATTTAGTTGTTGAGTCTAATAAAGTGTATTTCATGCACTAATGACTTAGACCATGAATAATCTCAACAGTACATCTTAAAAAGAGATTAGGGTTTTAACTAAAAGTATAAAAATAGGTAAATATAGAGAGTTCAAACACAGTTTTTTGTTAGGTAAGGATAACAACCAATTGAGCAGAGTTGAAGAGCGAGAGAGGATTCAAAGTAGAGGGAGGGAGGAGGTCATACAATAACCATCCATACAATAGATCTACGCAGTCATACGGGTTCATACAACAAATCCATACAGTGACATGGAGATGTACAATAGACCTGTACAATCACATGGAGATGTACAATAGACTCGTACAGTCTTCATTACATTAATTTTCTTCTCAACTCTTTTGAAGATCTATTTTCGAGGTGATTTTGATTAACCATCCAACTGTTAGTTTGGCAAACTGTGGAGGTTTCCTTGTAATATTTGAACAAGGGATGGAAAGTTGATTTTGAAGGAGAAATTACCTATGCGTGTGTGAAATTGTTTCATGCTTCCGCTATTTACTTTTCCAACAATTGTGTGATGGTGTTATGGTTTGAAATTAATTTATGCATTAATTAAATTCAACAATTTATTTGTTTAATTGAGATCTCAAAGACAATAGTCACTTGGGGTTGAAAATTTCTACATAACCCACATTTTGCGTCTCATTTTCCCTTAATTGGAAGTGTTGATTGGTAACTACAACATTAATGTCCAATTGTTTGATGGTTGGTTTGAAACATATGTCGAGTGATGTGGAAATTGTAAGTCTAGCTTAGAATTGCATCATTTGGGGTTATTTGTTGGTGGGTTGTGTAATCATATGCTACAACCCGAGTTTGCAATGCATCCTCTCTGTAAATTGAATGGCTTTCACATACAACCATTCCTCTTGGTATGTGTAAGCCTAAAACATTAATACATAGACAACCAAGTCATTGACTGTAATGTCCCCATTTTTTGACATTATTACATTACAAAGTATTATGCCTACCAAAGTATCCAGATAGGGGTGACAGAGAGTTTGGGAGATATTGAAGGGTTTTATTGGGCCTGACTTGCATCGTTCATCATCAGGATCCATTCCGCACAACTTGGCTTTGGTTTCGTTGCATTCTGATGATTTCTGTAATTTTGAGTTATTATGAGTCATATATTAATTAAATTCACTAAGAAGGTCATAATGGGCATATTACTTGGAGAAACCTCTTAGTGTAATAGCTCATCAGAATAGGGAGGAAGAGCATTGCAGGATAAGATGATGAGAAGTGACTTTCAGTGGCCAGAGTAGCCATAAGGATGGATAAATCACTTTTTAGAGGTAAAATGGTTAATTGATTAATTAATTAAGTGATTTAATCAAGAAATAATAAAATAAAGTAAAAGTCACTTGGAGGGAAAAGGTCGACAACGAATTAGGGTTTCGGGAAGCCATAAAGGAAGAGTAAAGCAACGTAATTCATAATTATGTTATGATTTGATGTTGAGAGAGTTTCTAGAGGAGGAGGAGAATCAACCTTCTGTTGTTTTGTGGATTTATGGAGGAAACCACCACCATTGATTGATTTTTGTGTTGAGAGACACACCCTAGCCTATCGGAGATACCATCGAGGTATTTCACCATGCTATTCAAGAGTACCCAATTTGTAGTGTTTGTGCAGCTCAGCCAGTGAGGGCGCAAGGGTTAAAGAGGGTTTTGTGTAGTTGCACGAGGTCAGAGATTATCTTACAAATTCCTCCCGACCCAGTTTAGGACTAGCCAGGGCGCATCTTTTGAGCCACCAACCATCAGATTTTGACGATGGAATCTCTCAAGGCACATCAGACAGCTAGATATTGCGCAACTCTTGAGGAGGGGCATTTGGGGTTCCAGAGGGAGTTCCCTATCAGATCTGAGGAAACCCCAGACCCAGTACAACATTGGCCAGGGTGCACGTTTCGAGTTATATAGCAGCAGATTCCGTTGGAGGAATCATTAGGGTGCACCCATTGAGCCCATGAGGTGCGCAACCCCCCAGGGGATGACATCCAAAGCTTCCAGAGTCTGATCTTGAGTCCGTCAGTTATGAGTAACAACCTAGAGGCCAGGGCAATTAGTTTGGGACAGTTTCCAAGCAATTATGTCGAGTATAGCCATTAGGGCGAGTTTTTCGGAGTTGCAGTAGTTGTTGTGAGTTTTCAGACTACATATTTTTGCCGATCTATCTGTGCATGCGCAGATCTGCCTTCATCTTCTGATCACGGGTATTTCATATTAGTTTCTTTGTATTCCAACGATGATCCATGAGATCTAACTGATGACTATTTTATTTGCTTCCAACATATTGTTGTACTTCTTGCTTTTTCCTCATAATACATATTAGTGAGATGGTGTTGTTCTTTATCTCACATGCATCATATATACTGCTTAAACAATAAATGAATGAAACACACATGCGAAAATCACCAAGCATGTTAAAACATTAATTCAAACGCATCCACAAACCCCAGAGTATCAGATCAGATAGTGGATTTGTCAGTTTAGCAGTGTTTCCTAGACTAGCTGAGTTAGGAACATTACAGTGGTATCAGAGCTGGTTTTCCTGCCAGCCTAATGGGAAAATTAGAGAGGAAATTTCAGATCAGATAAAGAGGTAGATACATCATTACCAACTAGTGGATTGACAGGAGCATAGATGGAGCATACACCCATTAGATGCAGGGAGCTTTGCTACAGTTGCAAAATGCCTTGGAAGCCAGATCACAGATGCAGGGGTAAAGGGAAGGTGCACATTGTTGAGGTGCACTATGATAGCGAGGATGAAGAGATGCACGAGAATGCAACCATAGATGCCTATTTAAAGTAGTCCGATGAGGCTAGTGACTCTTGCGCATCAGAGGGACAGTTGGATGGACAACATGATAGCACATGTCCTTCATCTTCCCCGTCAATCAATGTTGATGATTCAACACTTCAACATAGTGGTGACACTTGTGAGGATTCATATGTGTTKGCACTTAGACATGACGAGATTAGGAGGTTGGATGACCTACCCRTGGGTGTAGACATAGCTTCCAGRAAGTCRTGTATGGAGGATGATGAGCTTCCTATGATGAGCGAGCCACATTTTTCATCTTCTCAGTCACCTATGCTAGCCACGACACATGAGGATATCAATGGCATTCTTGATATGGTAGAGGAGCCTTGTGTGGGGATTGTACACAAGGGACATATGGATCTGCAGACCCAGGAGGAGAGGTATCGCTTGGAGTTAGTTGACCGTACATATACCTATCCGYATGAGGAGAGTGAGTCACTACTCTTGGAGATTCCATTGATGGACCAGGTTGTGGAGACCGACAACTTGTTGGGACACTTACTCCCAGGATTGATCTATAGTGATGAGGATGCACTCCTTATTGGTCGGGATGACCATAACATGTGTCTGGACACATTTGTATGGGATCCAGACACATATGATATTAGTAGGGTGAGTGCACAGGAGGATACAACTGCCCATACATATTACAATGTGATTCAGATGGGGGTTGCAGTTGGTGATGGCGTGCAGTGGCATACAGGAGGACTCAGTAGCACAATGGACAGTAGGCAGTTCAATACCTTATCTTCCGAAGAGTGTGTTGTTGGGGATTCCATTGTTGACACTATAAGTGAGAGGCATGAGGTAGCAACCCAACATGATTGTGATTAGGAGTCACAACACTTGACACGACAATTGGGAGTTAGCGAGGACATGATCATGGAAGACACTAGATGCATTGATGATACACACGCATTGGTGGTAGATTATTGTTGGAGGGTATCAATGGCACATGATAGTTCAGATGGGGAATTTTCCATTGATGATTTTTATACACTCAGGGAGAGAGTGACTATGATGAGGGTTGACTACCAACAATTATTGATGGATAGAGATTACCTATTGGAGGTTGGCGAGATGTAGCACAAGACATTGAGGGAGCATGAGGTTGAGGTGGACCGACTCACTCATGAGTTGGTGACAACACGAGGATCCTTGGGAGGCACACAGACAACCCTTCAAGAATCAGAGGCCAGATTAGAGGAGCTCCTTGAGGAGACTAGTCAGAGATCCACTATATCTATCTTAACAGAGAGTCGGATATATCCTTCAGTTACATTGTTAGAGGATATTGGTGGTTTGGCAAAGGAGTACTAGTGGATAGAGGATGACCCAGTAGTACACCCAGGATCCGTGATGTTGCAGATGTATACATGAGACCACATGAGTACGCAGGGGCATACAATGATGAGTGGTAGTTCATAGATACATACGAAGGTGTACAGTGGGATTCATGGGGACGCATTGGATTGCAGGGAGGAGATGTAATTAGTAGAGCATGGAGATTCCTCTCCCTTGCAACAGTATACAGATCTGGGAGATCACTTTCACTGTAGCAACAATTGCGTGAGTGATGACGTATGGAGAATGATTGACCCACAGTTTGTGGAGATACATACTATTGTACCCAATGGTTGGTGTTCAGTGATGAGTACGTGCGATTATTTACCACGGGTTTCGGTGGACGAGCTTTTGGTTGAGTCCCTCGGATTGACCAAAGCATGTGATACTTTCCAGTCCTACAGTTGGTTGTAGATATTTATGATAGCCTTTCCCGATACTTTCATCATTGACAACAACACAGGGGGAGCTAGATAGTGGCAGGGGACATGGAGAGTTGGTAGGCTGAGACCACTTGATAAGAGTGTCTTGATTGCATACAACAAGATAGGGGTGGATCATCAGGGGCAGACAGTTGAGGCCCTAGGTGTGATGGAGAGTATCATAGGCCATGGGACAGAGGATATCTCAGAGGTTGCTACATATTCAAACTCTCATTGGGACGAGGGTGGAGGGCTTTCGACAATTACTAATAGGGCACATCAACAATTAGTGGGGATTGGAAGTGATGAACTTCCAAATTTGACATGGGATCCGGGAATCCATTTGGTTAATAGTTTGTTTCATCTTATGAGGATCCAAGAGTGGAGGATACAGTATGGATACTTTGAGCAGACAGTCATAATCAGAGTAGAGCAACATCAACATGATGGTCCCTGTCAGAGACTAGCATGGGACCCTGAGATTACATGGTTGGGCATTTCATTGACTGATGGAGATGAGCGAACCTTTGCAGGGGAAGTCACTTTGATTTTCCATTGAGTTTCAGTATTGGGGAGAGCACGTCACAGGCTGGTGATTCATTGAGGTCTCGTAGTACCTCACTATGGCAACAACATGTTCAGTCAGTGGGGGCCATGTTGGGTTTGGTATGGTCTAGTAGGACAGACTCATTTCGGGTTGAGGTCGTGTGTTATTTGCAGGAGACTCATGGCGTTGATATGTTACATAACTATACTTCACATGGAATTGTAGTTCACATCTTGATATGGGATCCAGGGATTGGAGTGCTTGGTATTTCAGTGTTTGATGGAGTTGAGTTTCAAGTAGAGTGGTTGCTTGAGGAGTTGACTGAGATTCTTTGGCCACTAATCATTCTACTCACCAGGAGCATTTGGGTGTCATGCATGGTGAGCACTTGGAGAGGCCCCATCTTGAGGGGAGTCAACTTTGTGTCACATAGGTGGATATGGGACCCCAATATCATATATAGGTTGATTCAGTTATTGCTTGAGGACAAGCAATATTCCAACAAGGAGGACTGTAATGTCCCCATTTTCAGACATTATTACATTACAGAGTGTTATGCCTACCAGAGTAGCCAGATAGGGGTGATTGAGAGTTCAAGAGATATCGAGGGGTTTTATTAGGCCCGACTTGCATCGTTCATCATTAGAATCCATTCAGCACAACTTGGTTTTGGTTCCGTTGCATTTTGACGATTTTCGTAATTTTGAGTTATTATGGGTCGTATCTTAATTAAATTCACTAAGAAGGTCATAATGGGCATATTACTTGGAGAAACCTCTTAGTGTAATAGCTTATTGTAATAGAGAGGAAGAGCATTGCAGGATAAGATGATGAGAAGTGACTTTCAGTGGCCGGAGAAGCCATAAGGATGGATAAATCACTTTTTAGAGGTAAAATGGTTAATTAATTAAGTGATTTAATTAAGGAATAATAAAATAAAGTAAAAGTCACTTGGAGGGAAAAGGTCAACAACAAATTAGGGTTTCATGAAGCTATAAGAAAGGGTAAAGCAACCTAATTCATAATTATGTTATGATTTGATGTTAAGAGAGTTTCTAGAGGAGGAGGAGAATCGACCTTCTGTTGTTTTGTGGATTTCTGGAGGAAACCACCACCATTGATCGGTTTCAGTGTTGAAAGACACACCCTAGCCTATCAGAGATACCATCCAGGTATTTCACCGTGCTATTCAGAAGTATCCAGTTTGCAGTGTTTGCACAACTCAACCAGTGAGGGTGCAAGGGTTAGAGAGGGTTTTGTGTAGCTGCACGAGGTCAAAGATTATCTTACAGATTCCTCCCGACCTAGTTGAGGACTAGCCAGGGTGCATCTTTTGAGCCACCAGTCATTAGATTCTGACAGTGGAATCTCTTAGGGTGTAACAAACAACCAGATAGTGCACAACTCTTGAGGAGGGGCATCTTGAGTTCTAGAGGGAGTTTCGGATCGTATCCGAGGAAACCCGCCGACCCAATACAACATTGGTCAGGGCGCATGTTTTGAGTTATATAGCAACATATTCCATTGGAGGAATCGTTAGGGTGCACTCATTGAGATCAGGAGGTGCACAACCCCCCAGGGGATGGCATCTAAAGCTTCCAGAGTCGGATCTTCAGTCCGTTAGTTATCAATAACGACCTCGAGGCCAGGGTGCTCAGTTTGGGACAGTTTCCAGGCGATTCTGTCGAGTATATCCATAAGGGCGAGTTTTCCAGAGTGGCAGTAGTTGCCATGAGTTTCTAAACTGCATCTTTTTGCCAATCTATCCATGCATGCACATATCTGCCTTCATCTTTTGATCACAGGTATTTCATATTAGTTGCTTTGTATTCCAGTGACGATCCATGAGATCTAACCGATGACTATTTTATCTTCTTCCAACATATTGTTGTATTTCTTGCTTTTTCCTCATAATACATATTAGTGAGATGATGTTGTTCTTTATCTCGCATGCATCATATATACTGCTTAGACAATAAATGAATGAAACACACATGCGAAAATCACCAAGCATGTTAAAACATTAATTCAAACATATCCAGAAACCCCCAAAGTATCAGATCAGACAATGGATTTGTCAGTTTAGTAGTGTTTCCTATACTAGTCGAGTTGGGAACATTACATCGACAAGCATGTGCATTGGATCACTCTCCTACAACCTTATACATAGGGACATATGATTGCTGGATTGGTGAGAATGGGTAGATACATATCATTAATTGAGTGTTGGATTGGAATGTTATAATAAGACAAGTTTGTTTTATGGTTTGCAATTTAGCCAGACTACACTAGAATCTATAATTGGAATTAGCCTTGGTTTTCCATAACAAGTAAAGCGAGTAGTGAGCCAATTCGAAAGTTGAGCCATTCTTTTTATGCATGTTAATGAATAACAACAAATAAACATGATTCTTAACATTGGCACATTGATTGTTTAAATTGCAGAGAGAATTCATTATCTAAATTCCGTAGTAAGCATCCATGTTGATGAGACAGACGAGCCACATGCCTACCATTTACAAATCATTGTTTCCCTTTATGAGTTTCCTTAAGATTCATTTGAGAATGATTTCAACCATTGGATTTTTTCTTTTTCCCTCCCCGAGAGACCTTAGTGTTTGGGGATGCATCCCTTAGATGACCTATGTCTTAACATACTTCGTGCTTGGAGGTCGTATTTTCATAATCCAATTCTTAAATCTAATAAGAATTATCCCATTGTGGAACTATCTTATTCAATAGACTTTGACTTAGGTCAAGCTCTACACATATTCATCCACAAGTTATGATGCCTTATTGGACTGGGCTTATGAAATTTAGTAGAGTATTTATAATTATTTCTTGAATTTGTAGAATCTACATAAGAATGGAGAGGTTTGTCAATCTCACTCACACATTGGTGTTGTTGTGATAGACATGGTAGTTGGGTCAAAAACTTGAAATCATACTTTGATGAGGCCACCAATATCATTTTGCCTAAAACAAAAAGTCACATAAATTAGATAACAACACAAAAAATTATAAATAAACTAAAATCTATAAAACAATTACAATTACAATATAATAATTATCATGTAATTAAAAGAATATTATTATTTCATAATTATTTTGTAATTAAAAGAATATTCCTATTATTAAATGGAATAAAATTTCATAGTTAAACTACAACTACTACTAATAAAATAAATAAATAATTTATTCCGTGTATTAGACCTTCTTATTTATGAGACAAAGAACCCTCCGCCCTATCTTTTTTAGATTGAAACATGTAACTTTAAGAAAGAAATACATATTCTTAATTATTAAACCCACAATTAAGTAAACCAAATTATAAAACTTTCCAAAAAAAAATGCCAATGCCAAACCTAAACCAAAACCATTGAGGATTTGCAAAGAAAAATACTTTAAAAACAAAGGGCCTCATATAATTAACACAAACACACCTACCCTTTCAAAAATCTTCGACCAAACATGCAATATCTCCATGAATCATGAATCACAACATAAAATAAATGAAACCAAATACCAAAAATAAAATTAATCCTCTTGCGCCACTGGTTGTAGCCGGTAACTTCAGCCCAACTTCTCTACCACGCTTTGACTGCATCGGAACGTTCACGTCCTATTGCCGGTCGTCTGATACACTGAAAAGCGAACGCCGGCTCACTAATCCCACCTTAATCGAGCCCTAATCCCACCTTAATTGATATGCTACGTCAGACCTCGTTTACCCAGAAGGGATAAAAACTATGAACCTTCATCGGCAACGTAAAAACGTTATCAAACCCAAAAAATTACACTCTGAAGTCCTCCTTATAACATCATTTTTTTCATATTGTTTGAAGGGGAGGGGGAGGGGGCGTAGAAAACCGGCTCATGTGTTTTTTTCTTCTTCATTTATGGCCTGCGGAGAGCGTTAAATCTTTTGCAACAGATCGTCGGAGGTTCGAGTCCCACCGGGGAGCGGGTTCCCTCTGTCAACGCTTTGAAACGACGTATTTTGGTTCACAATTTCGTTTTCTACGGATATTTTTCTGAACATTTTGCTTTGTTTTTTTGGCATAAACACATATTAACTCCAAAGTTTGCCTTCCCGGGGCTTTTTTCGCCTTCGGACTTGTATTCTTGCCTCTATGGAACGTTCTGTACGCGTTTCGAATCCATTCGCCGTTATCTTTTGCACACAAAACCACTGATATCGGCCTTTCGTGGCGAGGCTCCGTTTCTCTCGTTAGGACGAAGCTTGCAGCCCACGGAAAAAATCGAGGTAAGAAGGGAAGCCGAAACAAGCCCCGCGCGACTCGATCTTGAGACCTGAGGCCTTCGAAACCCTGGCTGAAAGTGTTTGCTGGAGAAATTTCAGTTTTGTAAACGTTTTCTGCTCCAGCTGAGACCTTGAACAGGGTTAATGGAGCGTGCTTGTTAGATCTGCTACGCTGAATTGTCGTGTTTTCTGATTCCTTCGGTTTGTTTTTCTATTTTGAAACCTGTCAAGAATTCTTCACGCATTTTCGCTGCAAAAATTTGAGCCTTAATTTAGCCCTCGCTTACGATTGCCGACGTTAGGGGGACAAAAGTACTGGTCCTTGGCTCCTGTAAAGAACTATTCGGGGAAAAAAAACTTTTTGTAACAGCAGCTCGAGGTGATTACGAGGGAGGAGCATGAAGAGAGGACGAGAAGAGAGCTACATGGGTTCTCAAATAAAACGGCCTGCTACATCTCGTGGAGAATCGTAAGTTTTTTTTACGCCTTCTCTCTTTTTAGTTGTAACTATTTTTTGCTAAGTTTTATGGCTATAATTTTAGTTTTCCTGTGCTTTTTTACATTTTAAAACAGTCTTTGTCTTGAGCCCTTCCTGGTCTATAGGAACTCTTCTCCTAGATTCAAGAAAAAAGGAAAAATTATTTTAATGGGGGATTTAGTCAAGGGTGTTGGGTTTTCAAGATCTCGTTTATGTGGTTGATTAGCTCAGTTACTGAAGGGCTAAAGTCTGCCAAGCCTGGTACGGTCTACTGATACCAAATCTCTTTGTATTTTGATGGAGTAACGATATCTGGTCGGATATTTCATAACTAAGTAGACCAGTCTGGTGCACTGTTTTTGTAAATCCATTTGGTCTGATGCTCATGATTTATGGGCTGCTAGTGCGGTTCTTATGAAAACATCTGTTTCCGTATACAGTACAATCAATCTCCACATAACTTCCATTTAATTTTAGCAAGTCATGTGCTAAATGTTGGATCGTCGGATATTTCATAACTAAGTAGACCAGTCTGGTGCACTGTTTTTGTAAATCCATTTGGTCTGATGCTCAKGATTTATGGGCTGCTAGTGCGGTTCTTATGAAAACATCTGTTTCCGTATACAGTACAATCAATCTCCACATAACTTCCATTTAATTTTAGCAAGTCATGTGCTAAATGTTGGATCAAAATATTTGCATGGACTGTAACCGTGTTTGTTTGCAACAAGTTTCACGGTCCACTGACGCCGTAGCAAGTCTGTTAACAAACTATTCGAATGAAAACCCAATGGTCGTGGGGTACCTTGCTGGAGATCTTAGTTTGGTCTTTTTGGTTGAGATTCCATATTTATGTGTAGGAGGTTTCGAGTTTAAGTTTCAGACGTGACATGTTGTCTGTTGTTGATGCGGGGCTATCATCTAAGTGTCGTGATGTTAATGAGGATTTATTTCCTTGGCACATAAAAGCAGTCAGTGTCAATCACCGGCAACTGCATAATTGAATTATGTCATTTCCCTCTGTTTTACCTCTCGGAGTCTACTTTGCATACAGTATAAGACCTACACCTTTGGGCTTTGATAACTGTTTTAGAACAAGTTATTTTGGCAGTATGTCGGTATGATGATTTTTAAATCAATTTTTATTGTTCAATTTACAGCCCTTGAACCTTTTGCATTTACAGCAATTTCACATTTTCCATCTTGTATTCTCAGAACTTGTGAGTTTTTAAGTGCATGATGGGCTTAGAATTTCCCTTCCGATTTCTCAAAATCTGGCCCTATTGTGTATAGTTGTAGTAGATTACAGAGTGATAGTATTACTAACTTTGATGTCTTTGTGTGATATGAAATAGATCTGGACCACCTCAACCTTCCGGAGGGTCACAAAGGCTAACAACTGATGATGCTCTGGCCTATCTCAAAGCAGTTAAAGAAATATTTAAGGATAGGAGGGAGAAGTACGATGAGTTTCTTGAAGTAATGAAGGATTTCAAGGCACAAAGGTTCACAATCGATATTTTATATGATATTAGCAATGAGTAGATTTAGCTATTCATTATTTATTTGAGAGGGACCTGCATTTTTGACCCGATTTCATTGCTTTGCAGAATTGATACAGCTGGTGTTATTGCCAGGGTGAAGGAATTGTTTAAAGGACACCGCAATCTTATTTTAGGCTTTAACACCTTTCTTCCTAAAGGCTATGAAATTACACTCGCACTCGAGGAGGAACCTGCAGCAAAAAAGCAACCAGTTGAATTTGACCAGGCAATCAATTATGTCAACAAGATTAAGGTAATTTAATTCACCAAGTGAGTACTTGAATACTTTTAGATTCAAGCTTTGGAGCCTTCGTTTTCTAGCTAACAATGAACCCCCACCTAAAAAGCAGCAAGTTGAATTTGACCAAGCAATCGATTATGTCAGCAAGATCAAGGTAATTTAAATGACCAAGTGAGTACTTGAGTACTTCTAGATTCAAGTTTTGGAGCCTCTATATTCTAGCTAACAATTTTAATTGATGTTTTGTGTTTAGACCCGGTTTCAGTATGATGAACATGTATACAAAGCCTTCCTGGAGATTTTGAATATGTATCGGAAGGGAAACAAGTCAATTAGTGAAGTATATCAGGAGGTACACCATATCTTGCACCATTATTTTGCAAATTTTCTCGTTTTTCTTAAATATAATTCAAATATGTACAAAGTTAGTTTTAGCCTTTTTGTATTTCCTTTCACTTAGCGAATCTAAAACTCTTGTAGCAGAAAACTGACACAGTAATGCATCTATGTTGCAAATTTGAAATTTGTATGTTATACTGATCAATTCTGGTTTTGGCAGGTAGCTTTATTGTTTAAGAATCATCAAGATTTACTTGAGGAATTTACTTATTTTCTACCAGATTCCTCAGGTTCAGCCCATATCTCTCATGCTCCCACTTCTGCAAGAGCTGCATCTGTGCCTGCAGTTCGTCGGGATGAGAGAAGTTCTGGTTTGGCTTCAAGGCATTCTCATGTGGAAAAGGTGGTTTGGGTCTCTCCCTTTGTCATTTTCCTTGTTATAGTTTACCCTTCTTTTGTCTCCCTGGATCTATATATATGCCTTACCCTCAGCTGACTGCTCTTCTGTGGTTTTCATCAGAGGGAGAAAACTGTTTCTTCACAGGCTGATCGTGATCGTGATCGTAGTTCTGAAAGACCCTCTGATCATGATGTTGATAAAACATCAATCAAGCATGAGAAAGATCACAGGAAGAGAATTGAGAAGGAAAAAGAGAGGAAGGAAGACAGAGAACGTAAGGAACATGATAGAGACGAGAAAGATTCAGAACAAGATAGGGACAGGGACTTGGATCCCATGCAAAGACATAAACGCAAATCTGCCAGGAGGGCTGATGAGTTGATTCGCAAGCAAACTCAGGGGGGGGAAGGTGGTGAAGCCTTTGTAGGGCAATCTGTCCTGACTTCTTCATTTGAGGACAAAAATGTTTTGAAGAGTAAGTAACTAATACTAAATCTTTGTGTGTTATCCTGAGACATTGATGTGTTTTGGCTTTGTGGTTTTATTTCTAAATTATTATTTTTTCATGATAAAGGTAATGTAAGACGTATGTGTAAATATCTTTTATTGGTTGGTTTATATGAGGATTTTTTTTGAATACTTGAATGGGCCCCTATTTGTTAAAGTGGCAAGAATTGCTCTTATTGTTAGCAATTTGCACTTGTTACTGTCTATTGGACCTTGAGGCTTGAACACAAGCTGGTGTCATGTTGGGCAAGTACGTTTTCCACACATGGTCCATAGTTTCAATGCCAAACACAGATCTACTAGGCAACAATGAATTTGTTTTAATAATATTCCATCAAAATATTTCCTATTTACATAGGTGTACTTTGGCATGTTAAAGGGGATGGTGTTCAGGTTATAGAGCTTACTGTGGTAAGTTTAATCTTATCTGCTAACAAGCAAATTTTGTATACCTTTAATGATTTGCATTGAATGCCACCTTTATGTGGTTTTTGGTGACATTATTTAGGGTCATGTATGTGTTGCTGCGTTTTTACACGCAAACAAAGTTTTGCACATAGCCACATGCAATTGTTTTTGATGACCTGAGTTCTATCTAGGTGTCTCTAATGGTCATTGGAGTCACCATATATATAATATTATATTTTTATTGATTGTTTTGTTGATCATTGTGTAGAAAAATAATGTAGTACTCTAGGATGAGAATCTGAGATTGTATTGATGACCATTAGCGATGAACTTCAATTCCTTAATTATTTTCTGCAAACTTATACTTTGTCTGGGAGAGTAGCTAATAGAAATTTATATGCAGATGTGTATCAGCAGGAGTTACTTTTCTGTGATAAAGTAAAAGCCAAATTGCGTAACCATGATACATATCAAGAGTTCTTGAAATGTCTGCAGATATACAGCAAGGAAATAATCAACCGCACACAGTTACAAAGCTTGGTAGGTTACTTTGTAGATGTATTGTAAACGGCTTACTTCAGTAAAAATCCCATGGAGCTCAAACCTAATTGTTTTTCAGCTGTGCATGTGTGTGCCTATGTATATTTGTGTGTCATGGGTATGTGTGGGTTACCAAGTTAGAGTTGTGGTCCAGGTGTTTCATTGTAAACTGTAAACTTTCTTTCCAAGTCGTGATGATGAACAATTAAAATCCATTTCAGGTCTCCGACATACTTGGAAAGTTCCCCGATCTTATGGATGGGTTCAATGAATTTCTTTCTCAATGTGAGAACATTGGTATGAATTCTATCCGACACTCAGTAGATGTCTTAATTTTCCAACCTGCTATATGTGATTCTCTTGTGTTTTCTTTTGAATTATCTGCATGATTTTTTCATAACATGGCTGTACAACTATCATGCAGATGGTTTCCTTGCCGGCGTGTTTAACAAGAGTGAGTTTTTATCCCAACTCCACTTTAGATTATGTTTTCACCTAGTTGATATTAAATGCGTTTTCCTCTAAATGCTGTTGTTCTGCATTGAAGCAAAAATCAAAGTGTGGGAGGGGGGGATTTTGAACCATGTGTTTGTCAAGCTTGTGTGTGGAAGTGTTCTAAGCTATGTTGCATTGGTTTTGAGGCGGGAGAATGGCGGGGATGTATCCCAGGGATGGCTAGAGTGCACCCCCAAATATATATTAAAATTTTAGAATTCACCATAAACATTTGTAGTTGCTTCAAGCTTGTAAGCATAACAAGCTATACTATATAGTATTGTGCACAAATACACTTGCCAATTCTGAAAAAGCTTGAGCAATTTAAAAAAGGGCCGAGTGACATTCCATTGTTGGCTGCTAGGCATGAGCAAAATGCAGTTTAGCTTTAGGAACCTTAATTGAGAACTCTCTATAGTAGTTTTTTTTCCTCATATTTCTTGTTAATGATGATTGTGTTAAAATATAAAAGGTGTTCCCTTCTCAATAGGTTTTGCAGATTTCTACAGCTGTGTTGAAAACCACTATAAAACATTTTGATTCTGTAAAGAGATTAGATTCATGTTTCAGATTAAGAAGGTGATTGAATAGGAATTTATTTTAACATTTAGTACCCAATCCAAGTCACTGCTATCTCATTGTTTTCCCAATGCTTGAGGTTGGGATGGTGGAAGCACTAGATTTGAATGACTCCTGGATACCCATGTGCAATATGTAAAAGCTAAGATGACCAGAAAATTAGAAGAACACGAGCAGTAACCACAAGGATCAGCCCTTTGAAATGTTGCATTTCCTGTTTTTTTGACATGGAAGCTTTGCTTTTTGTAACGTTATTGCTGAAAATACAATATTTAAATCACTAGAAACCCAAATCGAAACCCAACATACAAAACCCATGTTTTGAGCTGCAACTTGTACAACAGATTTAGATTCAGTGCAATACAAAAATAATGAATGGGAAAAATGATCATTTGTCCAATCATCAATCTCCATGATTGTCAAAACTGAAGATATATGCCGGGAATATCCCAGAAAATCTGCCCAGAAAATCTTTGAAATCTACCCAGAACATCCCCGGAATCTGTCTGGAACATCCCTGAAATCTGCCTGGAACATCTTGGGGATGGCTAGCAAGTTCCCGAGTTCCTGATGGAGTCCCCAGCAGTTTGGGGACGTTTCCTTAGGATCTCCAAGTCCCTTAAACGTGGGAACAGGCGGGTATGTGGGTTTTTTTTTTTTTGGAGGGGGGATGGGTCCCTGTGCACGGTGCAACATAGGTTCTAAGTCTAGATAAACAGGCACACAGTATTCTTGTTAATTTCTAATTTCTAATTAGAGAGTGCAATTGTTGTAGAGTCATTGTGGGCAGATGGATCTCTTCAAAAGCCTGTAAAGATGGAGAAGGACAGGGAAAAAGACAGAGAACGTGACCGAGAGAGAGAGAAAGAAGAGAGGGAGAAAGATAGAGATCGTGAAAGAGACAGGGAAAAGGAAAGGGAGAGAATTGATAAGTCTACAATATATGTTGCAAAAGATTCATCCAGTCACAAGGTTTCCATACTCCCAAACAAGGAGAAGTATATGAATAAGCCAATTTCTGAGTTGGATCTGTCAAACTGTGAACGGTGTACTCCCAGCTATCGTTTGCTTCCAAAAATTGTAAGGAAATGTTCTTTAAATTATTATCCATCTGTGTTTTTTGGATTAGTTTTAAAGGTAAGATTGCTTTTTGAGTAAGCTCAAAAGATCCTAACATTTGTCATTTTAGATTATGAATTTGTTGCTAGGTTTGATTTTATACTAACCCAAATGTTTCAATTATCTCGCAGTATCCCAAGCCTCCTGCAAGTCAACGCACTGATCTTGCAGCATCTGTGTTAAATGATATTTGGGTATCAGTGACATCTGGTAGTGAGGATTACTCCTTCAAGCATATGCGCAAGAACCAATATGAGGAAAGTCTCTTCCGCTGTGAAGATGACAGGTGTGCGTGATTTATTGACGTTTGTAGTGTTTTTTTTTTGATGTACAAAGTGTTTTACGTGAAATAGTGTCATCATGATGCTCTTTATCATGGGATATTTAGTATTGGGCAATGGTGAAAATTTACATCCTCGTGTTTTCTATTATCAGATTTGAACTGGATATGTTGCTGGAGTCTACTTCTGTTACAACAAAGCGTGTAGAGGAGTTGCTAGAAAAGATGAAAGATGGTACTGCTAAGCAAGATGGCCAAATAAGAATTGAAGATCACTTGACAGGTTTTTGTAATTCTGCAAATATCTTTTGTGGTGACCTATGAATTGCAAGTAGTAGTAGCTGGTCTTGAACATTCTACTTACGTTTTTTTGCTTATTTACAGCTCTAAATTTAAGGTGCATTGAACGCATTTATGGTGATCATGGGCTTGATGTAATTGATCTACTACGAAAGAATGCAACTGTTGCTTTGCCTGTCATATTGATCCGCCTCAAGCAAAAGCAAGAAGAATGGTCAAGATGTCGTACAGACATGAATAAAGTCTGGGCTGAAGTTTATGCTAAGAACTATCACAAATCACTTGATCATCGTAGCTTTTACTTCAAGCAGCAAGATAAAAAGAGCCTGAGTACTAAGGGTCAGATAATCATTATATCCTAATATCTTCCTGTCTATTATAACTTCTTTTATTTCTTGTAATTTTTCCCCTTAAGCGTTTGTCTGAATAATTTTTAGGTACACTTTTATCTGTAAAGAGTGTTAAATTGTGATAGGATTTTGAAGTTTCCTTCTTACTCAGGTAATGGTAGGGTGTACTATTAAAATTAAGATAGGGTTTTGATGTTTTGTTTTATGTGTTTTTGTTTGATTTATAAAGATTGTTACCATTGTATCATATGAAAGAATATGTATTGATTAGTGCTCCTGTCAATGTAGTTTGTGATTTCTGGATTGGTGCTATTTGAATCGTCTCTAAAGAGCCCTTTTGTAATATTATACTTTCATTGATATTAAATAATATTGTATCAGTAATTGCTTATAGAGACCTGAAACAATATTTTTTCACTTGTTAAACAGCTCTTCTGGCAGAGATTAAAGAAATAAATGAGAAGAAGAGGAAGGAAGATGATGTACTTCTTGCTATTGCTGCTGGGAATAGAAGGCCAATAATCCCTAATCTGCAGTTTGAATATCCTGATTCTAACATTCATGAAGACTTATATCAAATTATTAAGTACTCCTGTGATGAGGTATGTTCAACGATGGAACAGTTTGATAAAGTGATGAGGATTTGGACGTCCTTCTTAGAGCCTATGCTTGGTGTCCCTCCACGACCTCATGGTGCAGAGGACACAGAGGAGGCAGTGAAAGTGAAGAACCCTGTTGCAAAAGGTAGTGCAGCAAGTATGATAGGGGAGAGTGATGGCAGTGCTGGAGCTGATATTGTAAACACTAATGTGAAACAACCAACTCCTGTTGGTAATGGTGAGGAAAATTTAACAATGGGAACAGCAATCTCTGCCAGGGGTAGAATGGCAAATGGTGAGAATGCCATCAGGGGAGATGGTGTTCATGATACCGAGCAAAACGGGAATAAAAGTGAGGGTGGAAAATTGCATTCCACTGCACCTGCTGCTGATGAGGTGCCTGGTACAGCCATGCAGGTTGGTCGCATTGAAAAGTTAGATGACTCGAATGCTGTGAATGTAGTTGCAACAGAGTCAAGTTCAGTGCGATTGGGGTTGGACCATGTATCAGGTTAGTATACTTATCTCATGTATGTTACACAGCTTCAAGACACTTCAAATTTATTAGAAGAATTTGGCTTTAACAGTCAATGTAATATAGAGAATAATAACTTTGTTTTTAACTATTCTGTTGTTTATGTATCTCATTTTGAGATTAATTGTGGTCTCCTTGGTAGGGACCGGTACACTGCATTCAAGGCCTGGGCAAATGGTTGGTGAGAGTGGGCCTGAGCCTTCTATAAAAGATAGGGTGGGGCCTTTAGTAGAGGTATGGTTCTGGAATTCTCTACATTGTTGTTTTAAAATTTGTAATTATGCAGAGAATATAGGATGCAATACATGTCCATTGATTAAAATCTACCACTAGGAAGCTTAACAATACTCAAATAAAAGTATTGCATTGGTTGTAACTGAAACATCTGATTGCTGGTGAAATACCTCCTTCCTTCCATATTATGTTGCATGCATTTCACATGGTATATAAATTATGATGATTCATAGCTAAAAGAGTTCATATGAACTATTCTCTTGCCGTGTCGATTTCATATGTCTCTTAGTGGTGGGAATGCTTTATGATCTCTTGATTGTTATAAATTTATAATCTATGTCAGTTAAGTTCCTTATCATTTAGATGTCTATAGTATGCCACAACATATTTATGGTTGGATGTGGAGTGAAATCCCTACTCGTTTTTGCTGCTATTTTGTGGTTCTCTGTAACTTATTTGATCTGAAAACTGAAAAGGTGCGAGACCAAGAGAGTTCTTGCTTGCAAGGCACTGTCTTTTGTCTGTTAACTTTTTTGTTTCCTGTGAACTAAAAAATTTGTTCTGTATGCGAACCCTTGTTAAAACTTGTATATGTATATGCACTTGTGTAACTAAAATCGTCACACAATGTGCAGGAAACTGAGAGACGACATATTGGCTTAAGAATGGAAGGTAGGACCATGGACTTGAGATATCTTGAAGAAGGAGTTGTACATAGCAGCTTGAAAGTTGAAAGAGAAGAAGGTGAATTGTCACCTACGCCAGAGACTGAGGATCGACAAAACACATTGTATGCCAATGCTAGCAATGTAGTGTCTGGTACAGATGCTGTGCCTAGAGGGGAGGAGAATGGTGCAAACAGACAGTATAGAAATAGACGCGGAGAAGATGAAGAGGTTGAGTGTGGTGCTGAGGCAGGAGGAGAACATGATGCTGATGCAGATGATGAGGGGGAAGAGAGTCCTCAAAGATCAACCGAGGATAGTGAGAATGCTTCTGAAGCTGGTGAAGATGTTTCAGGTAGCGAATCTGGAGATGGTGACGAGTGCTCGCATGAAGATCACGAGGAGGAAGAGGAAGATGATGAAGAGCATGAAGAAAACGATGGGAAGGCTGAAAGTGAAGGTGAGGCTGAGGTAACAGCTGATGCACATGATGTTGACGGAGAAGGGACATGCTTGGCACTTTCAGATCGTTCTCTGCTAACATCCAAGCCTCTTGCAATACATGTTCCTTCTACTTTAAACAATGGAGCACAAAAAGATTCAAAAATTTTCTATGGAAATGACTCCTTTTATGTGCTTTTCAGGCTCCACCAGGTATTCTAATACTGAGTGATGAAACATATTAATGTTATGTGTAATTTGTTTTATGTAATATCAGCATTTTATGTTAGTTGTACGATAGCATGAAATGTTAGATGTTCCTATCAGCATTAAATCTTAGTCATTAGACAGCGTAAACATTTTGTTAAAATTAATACCAGAACTATCTGTTAAGTAACTGGCCTTAAAGTTGCATAAGAAGCTGGCCCATAAATACATGTAAAGAACTTCAATAAAAGACCTCTCCTGAATCTTCTCTCATCTCTCAGCAAGTTCTCACGGTGAATGTGCTCTAAATAAGTCTGGTCTTGACTTCTCACCTTGCTTATGTCAGCGGGTCTAAATTTACTGTTTCTTTTAGCAGTAGTACATGAATTGACAGAGGTTCTGTTTTTTAAAATGAATTGAGGCTGTAATGGTTTTGTATGGTGCAGACATTATATGAGCGCATACTCTCGGCAAAGAAAAATTCATTATCTGCTGAACGTAAATGGAAAAGTGTAAAAGACACAAATCCTCCAGATTTATATGCAAAGTGAGTTGTGCTCAACAAGTTTTTATATTCGTATGCTCTTTTTGACTTTTTTTTGCATATTTTGTTGAATTCTTTTCAAGTACAATTAACAATTTGCTTAAATTATCTGATTGCAGATTTATGAGCATATTATTCAGTTTACTCGATGGCTCGGCAGATAATGCTAAGTTCGAGGATGATTGCCGAGCAATTATTGGTACGCAGTCCTATGTGTTGTTCACATTGGACAAATTGATATTCAAACTTGTAAAACAGGTCTGTTGAATAACATCCCTCTATGTTTAAACTCAATCTTTCAAAATTCAAAATTGTACTATTCCTCATTTATGTATTTTTGTCCAGCTTCAAGCCATTGCATTGGATGAGATGGAAAATAAATTACTTCAGCTACATCTTTACGAAGGATCAAGGGCACCGGAGAGATTCATAGACACTGTGTATCACGCAAACACCCGTATTTATCTACATGATGAAAATATATATCGATTTGAATGTGTAAGTTTCTGCAGGTTTGTTTAATCTTGCTGTATTGTTCTTGAGCTTTTATAGAAAGTTCTATCAGGGAATCAGCCATATCAATTTTTTTTGGACTCTTCTTTGTTTGTTCCTTTCCTAGAATGTAGGAAATATGGAACCACATTGCCTCATGGTATTACAATGGCTTTTTAGTGATGTTCATCTACTTTCAGACATCAAATCCTACTCGGTTATCCATCCAACTTATGGAACGTGGGCCAGAAAAGCTTGAAGTTGGAGCTGTTGCCATGGAACCATCATTTGCTAGTTACTTGAACAATGAATTTCTGTCAACAGTTGTTGATGCCAAGGAAATTCATTTTATTGATACCAAGGAAATCCATAATGTTTTCCTTGCAAGGTACTTTGGCTTGTACAAGTTTCAAAGAAGTAATCTAGTTTGTTCCAATTCTTAGATGCTTTTGTTGTATAAAAGTTTTTGACAGGGACTCTGGTTGCTGCAGAAACAAGCGCAAGTATGCATCTGACGATGAGTACACATCAACCTGCAAGTCGATGAAGGGTGTTCGAGTGGTGAATGGATTGGAGTATAAGATAACATGCAATACATCTAAGGTCTTGAGGAACCTCTGCATTAAATAAAGTTGAATTAAAGGTTGCCAGATTTGATTAAATGGAGAAGCATGTGTTGGAGAAAAAAGAAAAATGGTTTCGAAATTTAAATGCTTTAAGCAAAATAAGAGAGCAGTACAGAAGAGATATTGTATAAAATTCATTTAGTTAATCTAATAATTGTTTGTTATAATTGAATGTGTGGCAGGTTTCTTATGTTTTAGACACAGAAGACTTTTTATTCCGTAGGAATAAAAAAAAGCAGAGAATCACGACAGAGAGCAACTTTGGTGATTATGATATGGCTTCTCACAATCATTGTGATAAGAGGGCCATCCGTTTTCATAGATGGGTTGAGGACTCCTAATTGGGCAGTAATGGGGAAAGGCATGTTTCTAGCCTTTTTTTTCTAAACAAAGTTCCTCTTCATTTTGAATTAAAGGATATAGTTGCTTTTTGTGTCATGTTTTGTGCTAATTAATAGTTTCTTACCTTATAAATCGTTATTGCCTGGTAGTGTATTTTATATTTATTTTGAGTACTTCATATAAGAATACAAAAAGGCACATATCTGGGTTAGTGCTTAACCAACTACCTTCTTTAGAGTATTTACCCACGATCTACATTCAACCAAGTATGGACTGATTCTGAATAATAAACATTTTAATCACAACCTGAAAATGCTGTCTAGAATTAACAGACTTCGAGTTCATGATTTCTATACAATTCAAATGGCTGTTTCACATGGTAGCAGTAAATATATTTCCTGGCTAAATGGAGCGTATGCCTAGAAAGGTGAACGAGCTAGTCATGGTGTTGACATTGGGCCAGCCATGCCTAAAATTTTTAATGGCATGAAATATGTTGCGTTGATTTTCCCATGCTTGATAGTTGGCAAGGTAATGGGTTCACTTCTTGGAGGGGGTTGGAAATATTTACTATTTTTTTGCTGGTAAAAAGAATTTCTGTCAACAGAGATATTACAGTGGTGCAAAGGTTTATACTTTAAGTCTCCCTTAGTATAACAACCACTGAAGGCCATAATCAACAGAACTATAAAAAATGAAAACCAAATTGACTACCTGTCAAGCATAATCTGTTTTTTGGTCTTTCAAAAATAACTGAAACAACTACTAAAAGAGGAAATGGAGGCTTATTGTCTCTTCTTGAACTGCTGTACTCTTCCTTGCTTGAGCTATCATCTGAATCTTTGGAAAATGAAGGTTGAAATCCTTGGTGAGGAGGCTGTTTAAAGGCTTCCCACATCGTTATCATTTTATAGTTGGCCAATTGTGCATGCTCTATGGACTCCTTCAAGAGGTCAATTTCCATCTGAATGTTAGTTTGGGTAACCATAATTTGCCACACATGATCCTTTAGGTATGATCTTTCTTTCTGTCAAGTTCCAATTTAGTTCAGGTTGCTTCGATCTTTTTGTGCAGGTCCTTCCTGTCCTCAGCCCTCCAGGGCTTTCCAGTCACTTTCTTCCATTCTCTGTTTCTTTTTTTTCATACTCTCTGAATCATTCTTTCCCTTGGCCCTGCTATGGCTTTATGGACCTTTTGCTTGTACTGCGTTGCAACTGAATCAATGTTCCTCTGCCCCTGGAATCTTTGGGATTGCTTTAGCTCGAGGATTTGCCTATCTTATTATTATTCTTGTTTCTCAGATCAGGTACTACTTCTTACCATTTCTGACCCTCCTCTATAACACCCTGTAGAGTCCCATGAATGCCCTTTTGATGGGTCTCCTTTAGCATATAAAACGGGTTCTTTGAGTCTGGTAACTTAGTGATAGGTTTCTTCTGAGTTGCTTGCA
>ML780403.1:832169-843908 GCA_009831015.1 Picea engelmannii
CACCCACCAAGCACCTTAACCTTGATAGAGAATCACTCCGGAAGCAAACCCTAGGCTAGATAGCCAAACAAAGGGTAGCACACCTTTCCCCAAGGATAGCGCACCAAACAAGAGCTGATTAGATAGTCCAAACCATAACTAAGAGATAGTCTAAGCCAAAACGTAATCTGCTAGCTGCAGCAGCTGCAATGACAGATCTCCTCCAAACTTGCGCACAAACTGGGCAACTGCAATGCGCACAAGTGCTGTTCTGCAATTCTGAGAATGCCTGCCAGAATGAAGACTGGCCTCCTGTGTTTATACTAGTTCTGGCTAGCTGCCTAGACCGACTTCTCATTCTGGGTGTCTATTTACTTGGTATATAATATTTCTTCTGGCCGACTTCTTCTCTTGTAGACTAATAACCTAATACCAATTATCCTCTTGAGCCGACTTGTCTTCTAGGGTTATTAGCCAACTCATTAGGGTTTCTTCTTGCTTCCCGGAATATTCTATTCTTGTCAGGTTTACATGTGGAGGTAAATACATCCCACAACTACCATAATATTAACAGTTATCACCACCAATTCTTTTTTCAACCTTAGTGCTTGGTTAGCCCACCGTTCTGCTACTTAATATGCAGATTGTCTCACACGATTAAACTCTATATTCCTGAACCTTGAACATGCCTCGTTTAGCCATTAACTGTTTACATTTCCAGTTTCATGGTTATGATTTCTCCTGTGTGATAGGGATAATAATTTGCAAATATCCTCTTCTATGATATCCCTTATCCCCAGTTTTAGGCAGGTCTTGATGCCTGCTATTAAGGCCTTAACTTCTGCCTGATTATTGGTTTCTTCCCCAACATTTTCCATGAAGATGTCTATGAAATTTCCTTCATGATCCTGTACTACACCACTTTCAGTCTTTCCAAGATTAGCTTTTGCTGCCCTGTCAAAGTTTACCTTTCTATATCCTTTTTTTGGGAGGTCTCCAACATTTCTCCTAAACTAGTTTTGGCTGCCCTTTATTGGTGGTTTGGACATAAGTATAAGCTAGTGTGATTTGACTTGTTTACAAGGGACAGGGACAGATGGACTGCATGGGATGGCAACCCATAAAATGCACAAAAATCTAATTAAAGATCTAAGATAAATAAAATTTCAAATTTTGATATATTTGATATAATCTAATGAAATGCTCATTGCAAATAATAATTTAAATAAACATTGAAATATGTGAATATTGATTTTTTCATCAATAGGGAAAATGCAAATTCAATGAAACATCACGTTTGGACTATGCAGGTACTATATAACAACACAAAAAAGGTACCTAATCTTCCAGGGTGAAAATTTTCCTTGTGCTTTAGCCTCTGTATATACACATTCCAATGATCCTTGGGTCTCATTGGTGCCAGCAGCTCTGTTACCATCTCTGTATAAAAAATATTCAGCAGCACCTCATCACAACCCCTTCTTTTGACAATTAGGTGTAGCTCAAGTGGCTGAGAGGAATGTTGTTATCCTCACCGGCCTGGGTTCAAACCCACTTTTGTGACATGCTTGCTTTCTTTGTAAGCCAATTGTTGACCCTCGACCTTGGCCTTGAGCCCTGAAGAATTCAGTTTACCCTGGGTACCATCCTCAGAATAAGGAAAAGTATGCGGTGGGTTTACGAGGAAATGCATTATGCAGGCAAAAAGAAAACACAGCCCCTTCTTTTGGTTGTGCTTTTATTTTGTTAGTAGGCTTCATTTTTAGGTTTTTTTAAAGGTGTCGTCATGTTAGTATGCTAGGTTAATGTTAGAAAACTAGTTTAGAAAAAATACAACTTTCTCTCTGTTTTTAAAGATAATGCCTACAGCTTTAGGGGGGTAATCAGAGAATGGGGATATTTTGGCTGCCCCTTTTTTGTAGGGAATGTCACAGGGACAGTTCCTAGGCAATAAAGGGATGATCAAGGACGTTTTCTAGGTGTCTCCCCATCCCCAATTGAAAGCAGGGAATGTGTTCCCTTTCATACTTGTGAATATGGATCCTTCTTAATTCCACTAAGAATAAGTGTTTTATAGCTTCAGTTAATTACTATAGTTGCACCGATTTTCAGCTTTCACATTGGGACTAATTCTAACCTGAATAATATCATGAACAAAATGATTGTAGTAGTATATCTGGAAAGAGACGATTTCTTCTAATTTTGACGATATCTACTTTCTTCACCCATGCGTAGAAGGTTGCCATAATCATAATTTGTCATTTGATATATATTTTGTCATTGGTTGGATCCACTTAATGATTCATGAAGATAGTGACTAATGATCTATTTGTCTCTGGCCTCTGTTTTTCCTGCTACAAGGCTGTATCTACTCCTTGAAAAATTGATTGCGATATTATCTGTAAACCTTTTAAAAGCACAAAATTTCTAGTTGACTTGTTTCTTTAACTTATTTCAGTAAGAACTGATAAATACCCTTCAGCCTTCAATGGCTAAAGCAAAGCATGAAATATGACAAGGTTTTATCATGTTAATTCATTCAAAGCTTATGTGAACGGTTCTGTGCACATTTTTAGTGAGATGCAGAAAATAATGCCTGGACAAAAAGTTGCTTATATTTTGTTGCCCATAATTTCATTATTGTATCTTGTGACTGCTCAGTGTCACCGCTATGTACACACAGACTCTGAGTTAGACATTGTAAACCTTGTTTTAGAATATATTAGTGTAAGTGATTGAAGATTTTATTGTTTGAGCTATTGATAGTAATAATTGCTTAATTATCTTCTGATCATAAATTTGCTGCATTTTGACCCTTACTTCCCTCTCTTTCCTTCACATGTTCTTTTTATCTCCAAGAAAAGAGATTTTCAGTGTTGCATTTGATAGTCTCCTTTCTTTCAAGAGAAGGAAAAATAGATTAAATTGGACGATTATACTGTAAAGTCCTTTATATCTCTTGTATTTAAGAAATAAATAGTATTATTCTTTTGTATGGTGTTTTACAGATTCCATGTTTCCAAAGAGCTGGGCAAAACCCCATTCGATCTGGAGTGTGGTCTAGCATTTTCTGAATTCATGTAATATGCAGGGTGTGAATTTGGAGCAACAGCACACCATGAAATGTGTAACTTCGTTCTATGGCACCTCTGTGTTGAGCAATTCTTGTCTGGTGCCAGATAATCATCTTTGTATCAATTTACACCTTGCAAATGGCCAAGGTATCTGAAAGACAGCCATTTTCTTTTACAACTCCATATTCTTATAATTTCTTAATAAGACATCTCCAAGCCATGAGATTTTCCCTTGTAACGTAGTTGTGAAGTCTGACTATTTCTCAACATGTATCTGAACTTCTGAAGGGTTAAGGTCTCACATTTTTTAGGTACAGTTCCTACATTGTATTTGGAATATCATTAAGGATAATCTCAAATTTTCTTACGAATCCAAAGTGTTATGGTTTTTCAATGTTTTTTGTACCTACTTGGGCAAACTTATATATATATATATATAGATATAGATATTTTTCACTCAATGTATTCATGCATTCTTTTGTAATTTTATGGGAGCAGTCATTTTTGGAATGTGGAAGCATGCTTTATTCTTTTTATAGAATGATAAGAGGGTTGCAAATCATTGCCACTGTTTTCCAGAGAATCACTTGGTGAGAGCTGATCGTACTATTCTTTTTTCCGTGATTGTTGAGAAAAGTTACAGTAGTAAGAGATTTGTTTGTGGAAGCAGCATTGATGTTAATATGATACACATGCTAGTGTTCTTTAATTGCACTGATAAATAGAGATCTCTGTCGGGAGAGAGGTAAATGCTGGAGGTCATTGATATCATTCTAGCTTGGATATAAGCAATGGTAACACCCGACAATTTAGTGCACATTTCAGTCTTTTGTAAGGTCCCGAGTTACTTGAGATTATTTATTTCCAAAGAGTTTCTTTTATATTACTTGAATATGGTATGGACCGATACCAAAGAATTATCCATTTATACATATAAACCTTGTTCGGGCATTCTTGGGCCAATCTCTGTGACTTGTAGGTCTGCTGCAGGGATCATGCTGGGCAAAGTTTTTTGGTCCTTGAAGGTCTAATGGTTGGACGGCCAGCATATTTACTGTATAACGTAAATATAAGTGTGCTCTCTTGAATTTGGAAGGTTACGGATTGATTTGCAATTTTCTTCTGGTCCAGATTTTAGCAATTCTTTGAGAGTAATAAGAAGGGTAATATAAAAGTTCTTGTGCCACACGTCAATTTAGTGCACATTTATCTTTGTAAGGTCGTGTTGTGCTTGAGGCTGTTTATTTCCAGAGTTTGTATTTATATCATTTGAATATATAGTATGGATCCGTATCAAATAGTTTTCTGTTTTAAGGTAAGTCTTTATACATTTAAACTTTGTTCATGTTCATGTTGTACTTGAGGTTGTTTATTTCCAGAGTTTGTTTTATATCATTTGAATATATAGTATGGATCCGTATCAAATAGTTTTCTGTTTTAAGGTAAGTCTTTGTACATTTAAACTTTGTTCTGGCTTCCCTGGACCGACCTATGGGCCTTGTAGGTTTGCAGGGATCATGCTCGGCAAGTGTTTTGGTCCTCGTGGTTCCAGATGGCTCATACTGTGGGTACATTAATTTTATAAAAGCTTTTGGATGGACTGCATATGTTTTTAGTGCATTGTATACTTTTTTTCAGGTTATAAAGTTCAGGGAAAACCTTTAAGTACTTTCCCTCATTTTGAGGATGGTATCTATTGTAAACTCTAGAATCTTCAGGGAAAAAGGCTGGTCAACAACAGGGCTTGAAACCATTACAATAATATACTTGTTAAGAACTTAACATCTCACTTGCCGGAATTGAATCTGGGTGGGGAGGATAACAGTCATTCCTTCCAACCACCATAGCTAAACCCAATCAACAAAAGTGCATTGCATATATAGATGTTTGTTCTTAAATTTGTGAAGTTATAGACTGATATGCAATTTTCATTCCTTCCAACCACCATAACTAAACCCAATCAACAAAAGTGCATTGCATATATAGATGTTTGTTCTTAAATTTGTGAAGTTATAGACTGATATGCAATTTTCTTGTGGACCAGATTTTAATAGTTCTTTTAGAAGGAAATATAAATATTTCCTGTGCAGCCACAAGCAAATTTTTTGTAAAAAGCAAAAAGCCAAGGGGATGCGGTGAAGGTTATGATTTGTTCCAGGGTTATATATGGCAGGTGGCATTGCATAGACGAGAATGCCTGTGTGGACGTTATAGGCAATCCAAAAATCAACTAAAAAGGCTTCATTTAACTGCCATGACGCCCCTCTTCATATCTTCCAGTTCTTAAAAATTTCAAATTCCATAGGATAGTAGTATTGTTGTTGCCTATAGAGAACATATATAAAGAACATATTAACTTTATACTCATTATGGATCTTGTATCGGAAAATAGCAAACCTGTTCATCAGGAAGGTAGAATTATAGGGGCACATTCAAAGAGAGTTACTTTTCACTTAAAGTTGATTTTAATTGAAATTACCCTGATTCAGTACTCGGTAGTATGCAGGCGTGGTCCATAGAAGCTCCGTTGCATAAGATTTGTTTAAATTTGGGAGTTAAAGTGGTCTCTGGTTTTTAATTAATAGAATTTTTTGATAAGATCGCCAAACATATTATAGCTTTGTTTCTTGGCCATATTTAATGCTTAGGATTTGAAGGAAATATTTGTTTTCATGGAATACAATTTAGTAAATATTTTTCAAATTTTAAATTAAAAAGGATGAAACCATGAGGATGATATCTAGGGTAAAGGGGATTTTGCAAAAGTTTGAGGTTTTGTCAACACAATGATTCAAGGTCATTACAACAATATACTCATTAAAAGTTTAATGTGCTATTTAGGGGAAGTGAAGCTAGGTGGGAAGGATAACAATCATTGCTCCCAACCACCCTAGTTAAATTCAATTGACTAAATTAGATGAAAGTTATTGAATATCAATTCAGTAAATATATTTTTAAAAGCTACTGAATTTTAAATTGAATTATATGAGGCATTTTTTTTGCTTCCATGAAATATATATATTGGGGAATCCACCAGTAACTTCTCCCAGGGTAACTTGATTTTGCAGAAGTTTTATGTTTTGTCAACATAGGGCTCAAGGTCATATATTAAGAGCTCAACATGTTGCTTGGAGGACCTGAACTTGGGTGAGGAGGATAACAATCTTTTTTCCTAACAACCCAAACTAGATCCAATGACTAAATTAGATGAAATTATGTGGTCAAATGGTAGATTATGTATAAATATAATGAAAGACATTATTTTTCATCTTCACATATTAGATATTGAGAGTTGATAACTAACATTCTTACTTAATATCATGGAAGTCTTCATTTTCACATTAAATTAAACTTGTGAAACATGTAAACTGATATGTGGATGTATTAAACTAGCCTACCCATTGAATTGCATGGCAACAACCTTTAGAGAGTTGAAGCCTAGAGGAAACCCCTTGAAATGAGCCCAATGGTGTTCATTGTTCTAAGAGCATTTGATGTAATTTGTTGGCCAAAAGTTTTTATTGAAAATTTGGCTTGATCATTTTGCAAGGTTTAGGGTGGGGCAACTGTTTTCTGAATCCCTGAATGAAGAAATATACATTGATGAGTTGCCCTTTATCTTTTTCATTTTATTGTGTGCTGTTATCGATGGGGTCTTCAAACGGGCTTCTCAGGGATCATGGGAATCTTGGATTACCCTGATTGTGTCTCAACATCCAACGTCTTTGAAGGTATCTGACGCAAAGATCCATATTGTCGTCTACTTTTGACACTAGAGGGGGAAAACCATTGAGAGAGTACCTCCTTTACTACATTGTAATACTTGAGTCAATAGCAATAGAATCACTAGTATAATCTTGGGGTGGAATTCGCTCTAATTTATAGTGACCTTTGGCTTGGGATCATCTTCATATCCTTGATTGTTTCCACCCAATTGAGCTATGTGATATATATGCCTTACACAACACCATGCGGGCTTATGGTTCTTCCTCTCTTACCCTTGAGAAGGCCTTTGGATAAGAAGTAGTGAGTATCCTTGCTCGAAGCAAGGGCTGCAAAGGAAGCAATGCATTTGTAGTTCTTCATTGGTGTCTAGTAACAAGCATGGGCAGCAAAGGAAGCAATGTGTTTGTAGTTTGACATTGGTGTCTACTGATAATTTAACACTTTTAACAACTTTTTTTTTCAAGAAAACCCTCATTCAATTCAACATGAATGCAAACTCAAGAGGCAACGAACATTAGCAAATCACCCATCTATGGGGAGATGGTAATATACTTGTATTGTTACCAATGGTTGCAAGAGATTTATAGTTCCCATACCCAGAGAGGAAGATTTGGCTTTTTCATCTTGCAAAACTAGGCCAATAATTGTGTACGGATTGAAAACAAGTTTCAACTACCTCATAAAGAGACCAACTTTGCCCCTAAACTACGACCCTTTGTTGGTGGTTATGACTGTTACCATCATACTCTATCATCACATGGATGAATTCTACGACAAAGTAACCCTTAGCACAAGGGTGGATTGCTGCCGTGTCGTTAAGATTTAGAGATTAACGTTTGATGATCTTTCAACTTTGTCCATATGGCCAAGACGATACTCATCTTCCTCAACCCACCAGGGCGAAAGCCTTAGAATCAACACCAAGTAGCCTTGTCAATGCAAAAAGATGGGATGGAGGCCTTCCCCAAAAACAGGGTTTTATCTTTAAAGGATATGGTCTTCATTCGGAATGCACTTTGGAGGGATGAACCTTCAAATGCTCTTGTGACACAAGGTAGAGCTTGTGAGAATTAAGGTGTTGTACCTGTAAAGTCATTAGATGAGGATGTAGTAGCGCCTTTTCAATTATTGCGATTGTAGCCCTTATTGAATTGGAGTGTGTGTCATTTGTGAATGCATAGAAGGACAATGATACTCATTGCCATCGTTGTCCTTATTGGATTGGAGCGAGTGCCATTCATGAATGCATAAAAGGGCAGTAGGGGGGCAATAGCTCGAATGGTTGGCAGGTAGATCTTGCTCTCTTCCCACTTGGGTTCAAATCCTCGATGAGATATTTGGCCTATTATGATAAGGCTAGAAGGGTAGTCAACTCCTAGGAGTGAGACCTCCCTTGCAGGTGTCTTTGGATGTCTTGGCCATTACTAAGTCATAAATTATTGGTATATTGAGCTTGTGAGAAGTTGGATATGTACTTGGATTGTAGTGGCATTGATTTGATCTCAGGCCTAACCCATGTCACTCTATTGAGTTAGCAATTCCTATGTCTAAAAAAAAAAGATAGAAGGACAAGGATGGTCATAACCGCCATGCATAGAGAAAAGAAAGCTCATGCATAAGAGGGAGCAAATTTGAATTTAACTTACAATAGGAAAAGAAGATGACAAAGACATCCTCAATCATGACAGCTAAGGCAAATCCCTAGCCACATGCATTGTTTTAAACCCATTTCCAACCCCAAATCCACAATTTTACATTATCATTAAGATATGTGCTTAATGAGAATTGCATACTAACATCCATTTATGAGGCTAGGTGTGTTGATTCTTCAAACTCATCTTTTGTTACTTAGTATTTCATTATCATGAGCCACTCCCTTTTTCCTTCTACATGGATGCTTTTTATTTATGCATAAATTCTTCAAACTCGTCGTTTGTTCATTAGTATTTCATTATCATGAGCCACTCCCTTCTGCCTTCTACATGGATGCTTTTTATTTATGCATAAAGCAAGTAAGAAACAAATTAAAGATCTATCACCCTCTTCGACATTGACTCGAGGTATTTTGCGTGTGAGCGCATGCGATGCTTTGTTTCATTGCTTTCCTAACTGCACATTTGCCGTTGAGTCGGGCTATGATCGAGGGCATGCGATGTTTTATTGAATTGCTTTGTTCAAGCGCTTAGAAAGTGCATGATTTATCCTTGGAACCGCTTGTAATGGTAAACACTCATCTTCTGATGGTAGTCCAAAGGAAATTATTTAGCTCGACCTATAAATGAGTTTGATAAGTAACTCGTAACAAGAATACTTTATCTAGCATTTCTTGCCCTCCTTACCTTGTTGCCAAGCATAAAGGGCATAAATAATCTCTAATATTTCCATTGTCATGGTTATGGTTTTTTCTTCTTCTGGGCAATACGAGTAAACGAATTATGAAATGAAATTTTAATAAATTTGGTGAAATGTTTTAATGTTTTTTTATGAGTAAATGAATTATGAAATAAAATGTTATAAATATAAATTTGGTGTAATTTTTTAATGTTTTTTATATTAATTATTGTTATTGAATTATTAGGATTATAAATATTTTTTCTTAATGAAAATTTTGTAGGAAAATTCAAGGGATGCTTCTCCACACTTGTGGATGACATTCTAGTATGCTTGTTGGCATAACAAGTGCACCTTACTCAAGGGGATTCAAATAAGGACCTCTTGGTATAGAACTAGCCAAATACCCAATAACATTAGTGAGAAATCAACCTTTCGACTATCAAGAATATAAACATATGTAATATGAAGACATGAACTATGAAATGGAGCTTCATAAACACAACTTTTGTGTAACCTTTTAACCTTTGCTCTGGTCATTAGAATTCAAAAAGTATAAATATACACATGAAGGTTTGACCAATGTTAGTTGTTGTGGGTATAGAGAGATTTTAAATGATCCTCGAGAATAATCTAACCTAACAATTTAATCTATCCACATTATTGACACACACAAACACATGAATGCTTTAGCAATGTTAGTTGAGGGTATTGAGAGATTTAAATAATCCTTGATCATCAAATCACATTGTCGCTTATATATATAATTTTATTTTTATATGTTTCTTTCATGTAATATATTAAAGAGGAAATGTAATACTCAAATATTTAAAATATACATGTATAAATAAACTCAACAATTTGCACATAATAAACCAAGCATAGCATTTGGTATATCAGTAAATAACGTTTCATTATGGTCACACAAAGAAAACGAGGAACGAGTTGTGACAATATTATCTAAAAGTTGAAGAGATCAATTCATTTACAGTGTGGGTGGACGTAGATCAATCGAGCTCTTGCTATCAACTCCAGTGGAATTGTAATTAATGACTGCAATCGTGTGGAAGATGACTCTCCTCCCAATCAACCTCTTAGTCATTAAGATTGAGAGCCCATCGAGTCCTCAATCAAATGTCTATACCAACTTCTAATCCTTTTAATTTAAGATTTTCCCAAATAAAAGATATCACACTCCCTTCTTTACTTTCATTAAATACAATTCTTTTTGTTCATCTATAACAAAATCTAGATGCATAGATTCTACTTGACATCAAGTAATTAATCATGCAACATTTAACCTTTTCTTGATTTAGCTATTCTTTGATTCATTTTTAATAATTTCTCTTATTTTTATCTTTTATGATTATTAATAAATTATTTGCTTTATTAAGACTACAAGTTTTTTTTTTCCTCGGAAAAATTCGTAATTTCATTGTGGAGACAAAATTACATTCACAGATATATATACAAGCCATATATAATAGCCTTGTATATATTATCAAGAAAAAGGATAGGAACCATGATTGCCGATGCAGTATAAGCATCATTACATAGCAACAGTGCAAAACTAACTGAATACTATACATCTAATGTCCCCAACTATCCAAAAGATTATACATTGTCTACAAATTATAAAAGTTTGACAGATTGACTGTCAATTAGTCTATAAACCATACAAAATTTGGTAAAAAAAAACACCAAAATATCGCTCTGATGATCATAATTTTTTAAGAGTTCAGGACTTCATGAAAAGGTCTGTGATAGAAACTGTGGATGCCCGCTACTATCTGTTCTTCAATATACCAATGACCATACTCTAATTGTGAGGCTTCTTTGGAAAGCCTTTCCATCAATTGATTCCACTCCCCAACAAATCCAATGCCCGTTGGCTAGCCTTCACAGTTTGATGTAAAATCGTTTTCGTTTCCACAAATAAAGGGACCGAGGCTTTTTCCATTGGGAGAATGGGGGTCCCCGAGCTTTCCTTTCTGCATGAAGATCCTTTTTCGCTGCCTCAAATCCACCTTCCTCCAATCTCACATCCGTAGACGACCTCGCCTTCTCAACTGGTTGCTCGTCTCCCTTAGTGAAGCAGGATTTTCCTTTGAAAGGTAAAGTGTAGTCCACAACCCCGTGACCATAGGCATGGCACCTGTGACTTTTGATGGGAATACCTTCATAGTCTAGTGTTTGTAGGAAAGACCCAGATGGCGATTCAATAGCTAATTCCTGAAGTAGACCCAGTCGAAGATCTAGCCGCACCAGAATCCTAGCCACCGACATATGACCTGACTCTTCAAAAGACATGTCCGCTTCAATGAAACTGCCCAACTTATTCCCAATCATTGCAAACCTGACAGAGTTCTAGAACTGCATAGGAAGACCCGACAAACGAACCTAGACGGGTTTCTCATCCACCCTCTCCTTCCTGGCATCAAAGGTTGGAGTCCACCTTTTGAGAAAAATAGGCGTCCCTGCCATACTCCAAACCTTCAACAATACCCAATTTACATTCTCCCTTGAAGAAAAAATAAAAGCAAACCAACCTCTTGCCAAAAGCCGGATGAGTGGCATCTTTGAAATATTGCTATTCCAATTTGAATTAACCCATTCCCTTAAGAAATCC
>ML780404.1:3329-27777 GCA_009831015.1 Picea engelmannii
TGGTATCCCATTTCAAAACTAAATCACCAGGAAGAAATTCCCTATCTTTTGCCTTTTTGTCGAAAGGGGATTTCATATTATCTTGATATTTTTGAAGTTTGTCATCGACTTCGGCCCTGTTCTGTTGGACCTTAATTATTTGATTTATCCTCCTCGTCACATCATTCGGCTCTTTGTTTGTGTCTTGCCACAACTTCATTACTGGAAGAGCTATATTAATAGGGAGAACAACATTGGTGCCACAAACAATTTGGAAAGGAGACATGCCTATTGATTTCTTAGTACCGACCCTGTTTTCCCATAAGGCATACTTTAGGTGAATGTGCCAAGCCTTCTTATTCTCCATTAATACTTTATTGATTATATTCATCAAGATTTTGTTGGACGATTCTACCAACCCATTTCCCCGAGGATAATAAGTTGTGGAATACCCCAACACAATGTTGTACTTATGACAAAAACTTATCATTGCCATAGATTTGAACGCCTTAGCATTATTTGTAACTATTTTCCAGGGACAACCGAATCTGGATAGGATGTTCTCCTCCAAAAATTTTATAACTACCGAGTCTGTGTCATTCCGAGTTGGAATGGATTCCACCCATTTCGTGAAATAATCGGTAGCAGTTAGAATCCACTTGTGTTGGGTGCTTGATTGTGGGAGGATTTATCTGATGAAGTCCATGCCCCATTGTTGAAAATGAGATTCTGTTTTGACTGGGACCAAAGGCAGTGCAAGGAGCTTTTTCTTGCCAGAGAATAGTTGGCAAGGGTTGTAAGCTCTAACTTTGGCATTCACATTAGTAAATAGCTTTGGCCAATAATATCTAGCTCTTAGGATCTTGTAGGACGTGGCCCTCCAGGTGTGATGTCCTCCACACACTCCATTGTGAAATTCATTTGTGACA
Source organism: Picea engelmannii (assembly GCA_009831015.1). Classification (NCBI taxonomy): domain Eukaryota; kingdom Viridiplantae; phylum Streptophyta; class Pinopsida; order Pinales; family Pinaceae; genus Picea; species Picea engelmannii. The sequence continues at coordinate 4,238 of ML780404.1, forward strand.
TCCTCTGTTTTAGGTTCAGTTAGGCAATGTAGCAAGAAACCTAGGGGGTCTTTCCAGTATAATTGTCCTTCAATAATATAGTACTTAACTGCATGTAATTTTAACATTCTTGCCTTTTATGGAGTCATATCGCTCGAGCACTGAAGAGTGAGGAGATATGCAATGATATCATGGCACCAGTCGAAGGAATACAATTTATCTTCGATATGAACTGTGGGGTTTTGGTCATCAAGCTCTCCCATGTCTGGAATAGACCCCATTCTAGGTGGTTTATCCCAAGTGATTTGAAATTTGACTCTGCTAATAACTTTGTGAGGCCTTGACCTTTAACCAACTTGGTTGGTTTAACCTCTAGATCAAACTCTTGAGTTTTGGCTAACCACCGACCTCTCCTACTATCACTGTCTGGTTGTACCAATATATCTTTTACAGAGCTTGTCGACACATAGGCGATTATCCTGGAGTGCAGTACATATGTTATGAAAGCTTTGAGAACTTTCACCATTGCATAGGATTGTTTTCCAATATGTCATATCTGGTTTCGACGTCTCTGAGACTTTTGCTGAAAAAAGCTATCGGCTGTTCGAAACCTTCTTCGTTCTTTTGCAGGAGTACATCTGCGATAGTATGCTCATATGCGAAAGAGAAGATCTGGAATTCTTTAGTATAGTCAAGACTAGCCAATATTGGAGCTTCGCTTACATATTTTTTAACTCGTTCGAATGACGCTTTACCTTCAACAGTCCATTTGATTTCATTGTCTGTCTTCAACATATCTGTGATCAATTTGACAATTTCAACAAAGTTAGGGATAAATCTTCGTAAAAGAATTATTTTCCCTAAAAAGGACTAGATTTCTTTTTTATTTCTAGGAATGTTTATTGTATCAATAGCCTCAATTCGCTTGGGGTCGACCTTAATTCCATCTTTCGAAACTATATGACTGAGAAGTTTTCCTTCTTGCATAGAAAAATGAGACTTTTTAGGGTTAAGAGACAAACACAATTTTCTACATTTCTCAAAGGTTTGTTTGAGAGGGACCAAATGTTCTGCATCAGAGTTCAAGAAGACTGTTAGATCGTCTAATTAAATAAAAACAAACTTATCTCTCTCATCGATGAACGCTATATCCATTGCTCTTTGGAAGGTGGCACCTACGTTCATTAAATAAAACGACATTTAATCATACATGAAAGTTCCCCATGAAGTAGTGAATGTAGTTTTTTCTTTATCATCTTCGTGAATTGCAATTTGGTTATAACCTGAGAATCCATGAATCATCAACATTTTTTTCTCTCCCACTACTTTTTATAGGACATGATACATTTTTGGAAGTGGGTAGTTATCCTTCAATGATGTCCGTTTTAAATTTCTGAAGTCCACGCAAAGCCTGCTTTTTCCACTTTTCTTCTTGACGAGTACCAGATTTTCTACCCATTCAGAATATATAAGAGGAACAATAATCTTTGCATCAAGAAGTTTCTTGATCTCTCTTTCTATTACAAGTAAGAGTATAGGGTTTATCTGTCTCAACTTTTTTCTAAAAGGTTTGATAGCATACTTCAAAGGAATCTTATGTTCAATCACAGAGGTATCATAAGTTTTCAAATCATCATATGACCAGGAAAAGACATCTTTATATTTTTTAAGCAATTCAACATATTTACTCTTCACCTGAGCTGGAAGGTATTTAGATAACTTGACTATCTTAGGTTCTCCTTTAGTTCCTATGTCACAGTCTTCAACCTCCTTGAGATGAGGTCGTAGGGTAGATTTCAAGGGTATGTTGTCTTTGTCAAATAATATTTCTAACAGTATCAGACCTCTAGGAATCTGATTATTCTTAAGTACCAGCATCCGATGATTCACGACCTTATCTTGGAACTTTTTAGGATCTCCATCTTCTTTCATGATCCAGATAGGATCGTTTTGATTTTCTTGGTCTATATGAGTCTCAGAGAATTCATCGACCATTTCTAGAAATTGTTTGATCTGCTCATCATCTTCAAAAACCTGCCAATGTTGCACATTATTTGGGATTGATGGTTTGTGTCTCATTTCTATATGATGCTTCAGCTTTAAGATAGTAGGAGGCACAAACATTGTAGCTGCCTTGGCCAAGGAATCTGCCTGTTGATTTTCCAATTTCAGGATGTGATGAATGTTGAAAGACGAGAAAAAATTCTCGATTAGATAACATGCACAGTTCTTGTACGACCTTAGTCTCAGATGTTTAGCCTTATATTGTTGTTTTATTTTTTTTACGATAAGTTTTGCATCACCATAAACTATTAGATCTTCAATTTTTAGTTTCCTAGCAACCTCTAATCCTAAAATCAGAGCCTCATATTCACATACATTATTTGTATAATCGATTTCCCACTGTAGTCTATATGAAAAGGGAATGACATATTCTTCTCTGGCTGCAAAAAATAACACCCTTTCTCCTGCCCCTTCACAGGACGAAACACCATCGAAAAACATTTTCCAAACTCCTTTTTGAGTATTTACATTTTTCTGTGTTTTTTCTAGTTTGTTATTTTATTCTTCTATACAGTCATCAAAATCATCGTCTAAAGACAAAATATAGTTTCCTAGATCCTGATCAGTGACATAGACTGAATAATTATTTGGGTTTTGAGGGTCACTTACAATATGTGCCATTCTAGTCTCTCTGTACAAACGAGTACATTGTCCACCAAAAATCGGGATAGTTGCGTATGTCATGTCTAGTTGAAGTGATCCTCTGAGTTTTTCACCCTAGGACCTGGATAAAAGCATGCCATACTTGGCAGGTACGTCAACAAAAACTACATCCATAAGGATGATGTTTACCAGAACTTGTGCAAGATTCACTACTAGATCCTTGATCATGCCAAAACATTTAACCTTTCTAGAATCAAAAGAATATAAATACCGGTAAGGTCTAGTGATCTAAAGGCCCAACTTTTCCATGATAACTTTAGGCATTAATTTGTGATAGGCCCTAAAATATAACATGTAATTATGAAGTAAATGATCATGCACAATTAATGTAATATAGAAAGGAGCTACAAGATCCTTAGCATTTCCAATATGCATACCAAACATAATCGTAGGATTTTGATCTTGTAAATTTATTACATCTGCTTAACATTCTGCATCTGAGAAGTTAATCATTTTAGTGATCTATTTTTTATAAATTGGATTATTAGAAAGCTCAACCAGGGGCATGGGAATCTTAATTTTATTTATTTCATTTTCTAAACTAAAACCTCCCACTGTTTTTTCACATTCCCTAGTTGAAGTTTGTCTTTCTATATTTTTTGCTTTCTTGGTTTTTGTTGCTTTGGTTTCAACCTTTTTACCTTGGGCAACTTGTTTCTCAATTGTTTATTTAGTTTGGGCAGCTGCCTCATTTAATTTGTTTCTTAAAATGATATTTTTGGGTGGAGCACTTGTGGTACTTGTTTCTCTGGGCCTCAAATTATACTTATGTTGAAGCTCAACCATTATGGAGTCGACGATTCCTTGATATGCATATTCTCCTAGGTTGTTTATACTTTCCTCGTTACTAAACATGGGTTCTTGTTCTAGAGATTTTTCATAGTCATGTATAGTCAGGTGAGGTTCCTGGTCTTCATCACCAAGGTTGTTTACATCCTCTTCTAACCCTTCGTAATCGTGTATATCATCTCCTATAAAATTTTCTGATTTAAACGGAGCTTGGATTTTTTTATCTTCGTTTTTTATTTGTTTCTGTTGTGTCCAAGAATTGGGGTTTCTCCTGAAATCCTTTCGAGCAAATGGATCAGGTTTAGCTTGGTCTAGTTCCATTCTATATATTTTATTTGACAAATCTTTAATTATTTTAGCCATATCGTCCATTTTTTCTTCTGTGGATTTTCCAAATCCGAATGATCCTGCTTGTTCTCTAAAGCGTCTAGGTTCCTTGGTTACTATCTCAACCTTGGCCTTTAGTTTATCCAATGCCATCATGTTTGACTCGATTTCTATGGCGTCATCCTGCATTCCCGTGAGGGTAGCAGATCTTCTTTCCTTTAAAAGTAGGGAAATTCGGGCTCAAAATCCCCTTGCAAAAGTCACTTTAGTTACTGGTTGAGAGGGTTTAACTTCTGCTAGGATCTTATGATAGAGTTTGTTAAACCTCTAGGTGAATTCTAGGACCATTTTTGAATTCATTTTCCTCAGAGCCCTAAATTCTGTTAGATAGTACAAGTGGTCTTTCTTTTCTCCCCACTATCTTAAAAAAGTGTTTTCTAACTCGTTGTAAGACCTTAGGGATCCTACTGGGAGTCCTCTAAACCAGATTCTTACTTGCCCCTCAAAATTTTTCACTAGGATCCTTGAGTATATATCTTCGTGTTCAATATCGAGTATATCAACGAATTGATCGAAAAAATTTATGTGCTCTGTAGCCGTTAAATCTCCTTGCCCCTGTAAATTTTGGTAAATTCTTCATGTAATTTTTAGGTAGGTCATGAAGGACGGGAGGAAGGACTAAAGGGGAATATCTGGCAGCTACTTTAGCAAAAATCCTAGGGGGTGGAGGTGGTCCTTGACCACACCCGCCTCCAGAACCACCCTCACCTCCAATGACACCTCCTCTGACAACACCACCTCCATGGCCACCTCCAACAACGACCATTGAAAATCTGGGTGATGAGCTTCGTGAGTCAAAAAGAGGGTTTTCAAAAATTTCTATGGACCGAAGTGGTGACCTTTAGACTTCCTTGGGATGTGGTGAAGGGAAATCTGGAAGGCAATCATCAAGTGATACAAAGTCTAGGGGAGGAGGGAAAGGAAAATGTGGGCTGACTTCCTCAGATTTACAAGATGTGTAAATAGGGGAGCCGATAGGAGACGAGTTGGGGTATAGAGTTTGCTCTTAGGGATTTCGGATCACCGAAAGCTTTACTTCTGGTGACGATGGGGTAGACACGAAGTCAACAACAATGGATATAAGAGAGATTTCTTTTTCAAGACAATTAGGAGTATTAGAGGGTTCGATCTCAATCTTTAATTCGAGTATGACTTCCTCAACAGAGGGTGTTTGTTTAAAATACTTTTTGGGAGTTAATTCTTCAACCTTAACCTTAGTATTAATTTGTGTGGCTTTTGTTGGTACTTCTTACCTGTCGACGCGGTAGTTGAATTGAGGTATCTTTTTGGTTTTGACAACCATTAGGGATCAGACACAAGGGTGTTTTGCTGATCGTCTGGGTTTTTTCTGGTATTCGTTCGATAGAATGCTAGTTTATCTATGGTGGAGTCGCCAAGTGAAAGATAAAAATAGCCTTAAAATAGTATTCGATCTTTGTTCACTATCAAAGAAATAATGTTACCATGTCATTTTCCCAGAGAAAAATAACTTTGTTTCTTCGTCCCCGTAAAACGACGCCAAAAAGATGTTGGTCCTGAGATTAAACTTAAGGCTCAAAGGATAATGTCAAGCATCAGGAAAGTTGTTTAAGAGTGTGTTTTAAAATGATTTTCCTACCTCGGTTATATGAGAAAAATTCCTTAATGAAATTAACCTTGTAGCAGCACAGAGGCCGTATTTTGTATCTGAGTCAAAATTGAAATAATAAATGAAGTGAAGGAAAATTACAAAGCTATGAAACAAGGCAAGACATCAATTACAAAAGAGTCCCACCTTGTTGTAGTAGAAGAAAATAGATTAGTATAACCTAGAATAAAGCATAAAAATACAATAATACACACAACACGCATGTCTTGTATTACTCACAGTAAATACAGAGGAAAAGATACTTAATAAATAACTGATACAATAAGATTTCAATAGTTGTAGTACTAAATTGGAATCAACATTTATTCAGGAATACATAAAGAAAATGAGCAATGGAAGACAAAGAGACACATAACCCATATTTGAACAAAACTTGGAATCTCTGTCTGCACTTGTATTAATACTCTATAAGGAGAGTTTTCTCTGTTACAATTGGCAAGAAGCAGCCGCAAATAAGTCTTTGATTTATGTATTTATACAAAATGGTCTCAACCCAAAATGGTTGGACTTCTCATAAAAGTATTAAATATTACAATATGAAAAACTGAAAGGTTCCATTTACATCTCCTATGTCTCTTCGCCTGCTTGTAGAGACGTTTCTTCTCCATATCCTCCAACTTGGAAATATCTGAGATTTGATTATGACCCGTGTGAATAGTATGTTCAAAGTGTCTCATTTATTTCCATATGGGCTGGCTTTCCCATGTTCGACACACTGGATGCATCTACTTACTAACTGCACTACTAACCCGAAAGGTTATGTTGTTTCATTTGCCTCGAAAATGTACAACTTGTTTTCTATATGAGACAACCTATCCTATATTTTATTTGCTTCCAAAGATGTAGCCTATATCTATAAACTAGGATTTACTATCCATTTGTTAATCTGGATAAGGTCGATTTGTTTCAATTGTTGGATGGTCGTCCGAGCTTCTTCTATGCTTGTCTTAGAATTATGTTGATTTTTTGCTATGTCAATCTACCCCAGGACCCCCAAAATACTATCTCTTTCAATGTCAAGTAACCCTTTTTCGAGTGAAGACAATGCTTCTTCACAAGCTTTATTTACTTCTTTGGATAATCTTTTACTTTCAGCCAGATTTGTCTCCCAAGCCTTCAACATTATGTCGCCTCGGGTTTTCTCAGAAAGAGACAATCGAGGGACCTCTGCTACCTCATCTTTTGCTGTTATTAAAATAGCCTCCTGAAACTTAGCGCGAGTTGCAATGGGTTCTCTGTCCTTAATGGAAATGTTATTCAGAGAAAGGTCTGCCACCCAATAACAACTTTGAACGACTTTCACTTTCGTACAAATATCGTGCTGGGCTAATTCCATCTTTTCATGCACCTCCAGTGCCTGAGCTTGGAAAGCTTCCATATCCACTACTGTAACTTCAATTGAATCTATCTTGGCCTGAATTTGTTTGATCAATTATTCTTGTTGAGTGGCTAATTCTCTATTTTCCTATGAATTTTTATGCAATTCATCAAGGCTAGTTTTGAGTTGTTGAATCCGTTTTTCATCACTGGATCTGACCTATTCAAAATCCTTAGTCATCTGTTTTCTTACCTTTTGTTCCATGGTCTTATCTGGCTTTGCAACTGCCTTACCAACTGATCTCTCTGTTTCAGTTGCTCTGCTATATTTTCTACTTAATATTGACTAGCCGTGGAAAAGGCACCCAATGAGCCTGTCATTTCCCTAGCAAAATCTGTATCATCCCGACCCTTTCCATCATACAACAACCTCTACCTTTTTACTGTTGCACCATCATTTTGATGCGTTTCTCTTTTAAATATAGCCCTCCTCCTCTTCCTAAAAAAGAAGTCGGAAGGGGGCATTTCTTCAGCTGAAATTGGGGTAAGGTATTCTATAAATATGACTTCGACATTTGGATTTCCCTGGCTTGACTATAGAGGTGTCAATGACATAATAAGACTACCTATCTTGGTGGATGGTTGTTGCCCTGATGTGTTGGTAGTCGATTTATTTGGTGTGGATGGTGATGTATCCCGTCCCTTTTTTATCAAAGCTTCAAATTGATCTTTTGCTTGATCACCTGGTGGATTTGACAATGCAGTATCCCCTTTCTGCGTTAAATCTTTAGTGTTCTTCGGATTCTCTTGAGCATCCTGTTTGCTGGAACCCCATGTTTCTAAACCCTGAGTTACAAAATCCTGTGTAGATGGAGGTGTCTGAGTTTCTCCCTATAAGACTTTAGGCAAACTATTCCTTCAGTGTCTTTGGAAATTGTAGAAATCGGCTAATTGATATGGAGTCAAAGTTCAGACTTTGCTCAACACTTCCTGGTATGGCCCGAATCCTTGAAATATTTCATCCCGTGGAGAAAATTTGTTTACATATTTCTTTAGATTGTATTGAGCCAGGTGGGTTTCCACGATCTTATGGGGATCGTGCTTCTTGAACTAAATATTAACCAGCTTGATGTCTTCTAGGGTTGCGATCTCCACTTTCGAGTGGCTGAAATATAAAAATGAGAACATACCAACCTACAGAGGGAAGGTTGGCCATACTTTTTTCTGGGCCTCTTTTAATTCTTTACTAATTCCCCCTGTTACAGTTTGATATGCTACCTCTCGACACACCAATCGATCTAGTAGAAACTTTGGTAAAGCATGTGGGGGAACTAAACACCCAAAAATCCTGATGTAGGAAAAATGTTCCGCAATATACCAGTCTACTATTTTCCCCAGGTTAGCCATGATCTTGTCTAAAATCCTGGGAGGTGGGCTACCACAGAGAGCGATATGCATCGACACTACTAGGTAATGACAAATTTCATAAAAGAAATCTCAGGCTTTATCCTCCCACAACTTGGAGTGATAGAAATGTATGGGCTCGATGCTGGTCAGGGTCCAACTCCAGTTCATCAAAGGGAGCGACGTCATAAAACAAATGGCATCCATAATGTATGCTGACATGTAGAATGGGGCAGGTTTCCCTTTGGCCTTCAACGACTGATACTCTGTGATTTCCTTTGCCAAATTGTCCGATAACATCTTGACCTAGTCGAAAGAAAAACTTTCTGCCACTTCATTCATGATTGGTACCCGTGCCAACAAGAAATGAGCAGATTCCTTCCTCCCAAAAAGTATACACAACATCATAGCCACATAAATCATATGGGCATCTAATGCTATTGTGGCATATATGCCATGGGTGTCTGCTCTGAATTTCTCAGGGTGTCCCCACTAGTCCTTGATCAAGTCAGGGTAGTGCTTTCCATATTGTGTGCACTCTATTTTGTCGAACTCCATTAGAAAAGAGACATTGTAACTGTATTTGAAAACTGGGGATAATTTATACATTACTCGTATATGGTCTGGTCGGAAAGACCCAACAACCACTTTCTGTGAACTGCAGATGCTCCTGGTTCCAATGTCCACGTTCTCCAGAGCCCAACCTATCATTTCGTTGTATGACATGAGCATTGGCCCCACAACCATTTTGTGCACCTATGATTGAGCTATATCCCTGAGCTTCGTCGCATGGTTTTTGGTTACCTTGTTGCCCGAATCCTCTGGGCAGTTTATCAACTCGTGTTGCAGAATATCAAACACTTGTGTCTAGGTTTTTACGATATCTATAACTCTTGGTGAAGTATCCGAGAGAACATCTATGTTTGGGTTCACGCTCTCACCAGCTGATTTAGCCATTTTTCGCGGCACCATGATACTACGAGCTCAAAACTGTGTTACATGTTACAGGGAAATGCGTAAACTTCTTAGCTTGTTAAAACTTGTTGTTTTGCGAGAATGCAAATAGAATTCAAAATCCGATATCCTTATTCGTCTTAAGTGTATTGATTGGAAAATACTTTACTGACGACGCATTCATTTACCTTAATGGAAAGATCTTTGCGGTGATATACAATCTATATCGAAATTATCGTCGTTGATCCGTTATTAATGCCATTAATATTTGGTGGTTCGTGATCAGGAGCTTGGATGAATACGATTAGAATTTACCCAAACTGCGATTAAGCAAAAAATTAATTGCGAGATAATCGTATTTAAACCATTAATTAATCGAATTTAACATTAAGTCTTTTCGGGAGTTCGGACTTCATGAATTTAGAGTGTGATGAATGGCGAATATCCGAACTCCAAAGGCACAAAGTTATTAATTAACTTTTAATTGGGGTTTAGCTTTTAGGCATTTACTGTTTCATGCATTGACAAATTAACTTTATCAAATTTTCAACATGCCACTACCCATAGTGATATGTCAAAGCTTAGGAAGGTATACATGTACGGTAACTAGGATTTTTCAAACACTTTTAGGGTATTGAGACTTTGAGGTTGCAACATGGTGAAACGCCCGAAGCACGAAACTCCGAAGTATGAAACTCCAAAGCAGTCTCTAGTGGCTTGACCTCTTAATAATTAGGCGGCTCCAAAAAACTCGGGGAAAAAAAGGAATCGTTCGATCAGCGAGTGAACTTAATTGATGGTGGATCTCGTGTGCACCTTAAGGCTAAAAAAATGAAATTGATTTATCATTTGGAAACCGACTTCTGAGATAGAGTAAAAGGATAGGGTAAAGCTCCAGGCTTATAATCTTAAATATGTTCGAACATGACCCAGCAAAAAGAGAAAGATCTAAGAAATAAAGAGTTGAAAAGGAAGCAACAACAACAATAACTAATGCATAAAAAGAAAGGTTTGAGAAAGAAGTTGAAGCACTGAGGCTTTGAAAAGAATAAGATGAGAGAAATAAAAGGAGAAAGAGGATAAAAAAAGAGAAGATGAGGCTAGAAGCTTATTACCTATGGATTTTGGGCCTTCATAGACTTCATACAACACACCAGGATAAAGTAGTACTTGAGGGCATTTCCCTCCTGAAGAAATTGGATTGGGAAAAGTTACCCCTTCCAAGTAAGATAGAGTAGCAATACTTGATTATTTTATTTTTGATAAAATAAAGGGGAGAGCAGTCAAATAATACCATAAGAAATTGAAGCTATCAGTGGTTCCCAAACTTGTGGTTACGAATAAGACACCTTTAATGGTTGATAGTAGAACCGATCTAGTTGCTAAAGCATCTACATGTGTCACCTTCTCTCAAGCTTTAGAATTCAATATTAGGAACATGGCTAGAGAGATAGAATAATATAAGTTAAAGATAGAAAAGTTGGAGCAAGAGGTAGAAGACTATAAAGGTGATATGGATAGTTTAACAGAGTTGAAGGCTTATGCCTTCGAACTATAAGAGGAATACAATAGTATATAGAAACATATGTACACTAATCTCAAAGGGTTCCAAGATATTGCCACACAGTTCCTTATATATCTTAAAAATGTTAAAGATAAGAAGGTGGTATTGTACAAAGTGTAGCTCAACATGGATGAGATAAAGAAATGACAAGATGAAGAAAATGATGCTCCAAAGGAATTACCAAGGATGATAGAGAAGGAGAACCAATTAAATTATGTAACTCTATCAAATTTCCAAATAAAAAGTACAACATTTGAAAAGGACATTACTGTCTTAGTAAATAAATGCAAGTGTTAGTACCTTTCTATAGAAAAGGTTATTGAGAGATGCCATATGCCACCACTAGGAGACATGGGTGCACCTAGACCCATGGCAAAATTTTTGAGCAAATTGGAAGAAAACATAAAGATTAAAGGAAGAATAATAGGAATGACACCAAAGAAATCCTAAAAGAACATATCATTGGTCCTTCGAAAGAAATAAATTTAATTAATTCTTTCCTAAATACTTTGAAAAAAGATATGGGAACCATGCCCAAGGAATTGAAATCTTATGAAGTTGTCTTTAAGCAACTATTATTTAGATACATCCTATGCATTTCACATTTCATCTCAACATGGAGTATGGGTCACTTATATGAAGACAAAGCACATGGTTGGTTATGACCATATTGTAAAATAAAGTGTAATTCAATATAGTCTTTTGAAAACAATCAAAAGGAAGATGTAAAGTTATAATTGCTTAAAGGAAGCTAATAAGTCATAAGAAATAGTTATAGACTAAAGGTTTTATAAGCTCGTTGATAGGATGTATAAGAATTATAATGAGAAGAAGCCCCTAGGGCCGATCTTGAGGAGGAGCATTGGTGTTGCATTGTAAATGCTTAGAACTTTTCTAGCATTTATGCTATCACTAATATCAATATAAGATTGTATTATTTTATCACTAATATCAATATAAGATTGTATTATTTTATTGTTGACATTCCACAATGAATTTTATCGTTCTCATTTCGTCTTGCTCATCCGATATGTTTGCATTGAGTCAATAGATACGAGATTGTGAATTGTAATGTTCTAACATATTTATTTGCTTCTTCATCTTTGTTCATACTTGTGTGTTTTTATATTTCTTAAATATATATTTTTTAAAAACATTTATATGAATAGATAAATATATTGTATATGTTTGTTACAATATGCTTTTAGCTAGTATAGGTTAAATAAGGTTAAATTTTGTATATAGGATAATAGCATAATGTATTATGCATTTCACAACCAATTTCACAATTAAAAATAACGTTTATCAAGTTAAAATATGGATGGGTTCCCTGTTCCAAATGGTGTGAAGTCTAATTGGGACCTTGCATCGAGGAGAACCCCTTGTTGTTGAGCATGGAACTTTGTCTATGACAATAGAAATTGTTGCTAGGAGGGTTTGAGTTGTATGGCTAATATAAATACCCATTCTTCACACAAGCATCACTATGAAAATTCAAACCATGAACCTTAGCCCAGTCATTTCCCTACTATAGGTGACAATATTGAACTAGATATTGTGTTTGAAGACAACTTGACTACTTTTGAAAATCATTAATCACCCCCAAAGCACCTATATGATGTTCCTTTCCCTAAAGTAAATTCTCTGTGTCATATTACTCATACATATGCTTGGGAGATTGGACAACTATATTTAGAATCTCAGTTACCTAGGTGACAATTAGCTCGAAGGAATCTTGTCCAAATTGAAGAGAAAGTTTTGGTTGATTCCATGGAATATTTAGTGGATCTTGCTCTATAGGAAATTCTTGAACCCCTATACCAAACCCCACCACCACTCCTATCTTCACCTTGCATGTCACATTATCCAACCCCTACACTTGAGTTAAACATGAAATCTTACCAGATTGTAAACTGACCACTAGCTCACAAAATGGATGGAAACCAACCTCACGTTCCTGCTTGGATGTCTCAAGGTGCCTTGAACTTGAAAGAGAAACTACATGATTTGACTAAATGCCTTGAAAGAATCTTTCCAAAACCTAACCAAGACAAATCATGTGCTCCAGAAGACCACATAAATAATTTTTACCTAGGTGTAAGGTTAATGTATGTAGAACATGAATACATGATTTGTAGGTTGTTCTCTTATAATTTTGAAAATGAAGCATCCACTTGATACTATAGTTTGCTTGCAGGTTCTATTACATAATGGGATAATTTTGAGAAGGAACTTATTAATAAGTTTGGTGAAGAAAAGACTCCAACTACTATGCTTAAAGAACTAATAACTATTAAGATGGAGAAAAAGGAAAGAATTAAAGATTTTGATCAATGCTTCACCACAATTGATCTGGGATCTTTTCATCGAGTGACTTATAAATAATTGCATTGAATGAGCATAAATTAAAGTGCACCATTAAAAAAGGAAAATATCAATAATGAAGAGGCATAAGCATCAAATTTGAACATAAAAACTTGATAACGGAGTTCGTCCCTGGTGCACTATGTCTCCGGGTCCTGCTCTCAAATGGGTAGGATTTTTCATTAACTCAGTAAAAGAATTTGGCAAAATACATAAGTATACCTCATTCTAAAATCAAGTTGTGGAAATAATGTTCAGATCAAAAAATAGATAGCACCATTGAATTCATGGCATCGAATTACCCAAAAATAACTGTCTCCACGCCTTGATCCGACTCTGGCACTCCCAGGCCCAAGAAGAAATTTGTCTTGGTTTCTGTGCCCCTCTGCAACCTGCAATTAATGACTATGTTGCATTGAAATGCATGAGCACGTCATACCACACACGCGCCTCCCTCCTCAGGGCTCAACGAACTCAACACTTAAGTAAATTCGTTGGTGTTCAATACAAAGCACGGGTCGTTGGCTCGTTGGTTATGGCATTAGTACTAAGGTGTAGTGTGGGGAGGAGGTCACGGGGTCAAACCTGCGACCTTCCCCTTTTGGCTATATAGTTGAAACCATATATTATATTTGCAATGTTGTTCCGCCAACTTTGGCCGTGGTTTTATCCATGGCACTAACTGTTAGAACGATGTTGGATTTGGCATGGTCCTCCAGATTTGGCTGACCTGCCAATCCTTAATTCTTTTTCAAAAATCGGATATGGGTTGTCCTTGTGCTTTTGCCGCCTGCCACGTGGCAACCCCTGATTGGGCCACGTGGCAGCCTCTCATTCAGCAATGCCATCCTTTGCCATGTCAACACCACATCATCACGCCACATCACTATGCCATGTCATCATGCTACGTCACCATACGGATGCCACATGGAACAATCCTATTGGTCCATGAATCGGTCCGGAAATGCCAAAATTGGGTGACACGTGGCAGCCTCTATTGTTGCCACGTCACCATGCTAACATCATGCTAACACGTGTCACCTTCTTCTCCTTCCACATGTACTGTATATATGCTTACATCATCCGTACAGACACTGACATCAACAGTACGGATGCTGACTCATCCTCTTGCTAACTGGGCTAGGTTGACCAAACTTTGATCACGAATATCTTTTGATCCGTAACTCTATTTGATGATTTATTTGCGTCGTTAGAAATCTTGCGACACAATCTTCATGATAATGTCATTTTCAGTAAGTTTTGGGAACTTTGATTTTTTGCCCTTTCTTTGTCTGTTGAGGCCATTCTGAGCGTCCAAAGTTGCCTCTGTGAGTTCTGAGTTGTTCTTATCCTTCTATGGATCCTTTTTGGATCATGCCTTCCCACTGACAGCTTTTTGGACCACCAGAATCTTTCATCAATCAACGGATAAGTGAGGGAAGAGTCCCCTCACTTTGTTCTTCTCTATCCAATTTTCCTTGCTTGAATGTGTACCGTTTAAGCCTACTAGAAGATAATCAACATCACCCCTGCATGAAGTCCTCGTTCTTTTGTCCAGGATGATATCTTCCCATAATTCAACCAATTATTAAGGAGCAAACTCATTAACTGAAGGTATTGAAACTTCCTCATCCTGATCCATGATCATGGGAGGCTCAAAAAGTTTCAAGTTCTCTACATTCACAACTGAGTAAATATGCATATAAGGTGTAAGATCAAGATGAAAAGCATTGGTACCACTTTTCTCCAAGATAATGAAGGGTCCATAATGAATGGGCTTGAGTTTCTTGCCTTCACCCTTCACTCTCTCCTTGTTGATGTGAAGCCATACTTGATCTCCAACCTGAAACTGATGATCAACTATGTGCTTGTCATGCCGAGCTTTATAATGTGATTGACTTTTCTCCAATTGTTCCCTGACTGCCTGGTGTACCTGCTGGATCCTCTGGATGGAATTGTGGGCTATGTCCTCAATTCGTTCTTCATTCACATCGGTATCTCTCCCATACATCAAGTCCAAAGGAACCTTAGGTAGGTACCCGAAACATGTCTCAAAAGGTGATATATGAGTGGAGGAATGCAAAGCTCAGTTGTAAGCATGTTGTACATAGGGTATCTGTTCATCCCATAACTTGGGATGCTTGCTGCAGTAGCCTCGAAGCAAAAGTACCATTGTTCTGTTTAACACCTTTGTCCATCCATTGGTCTGTGGATGGAAAGTAGTGCTCCTCTTCAATTTGGTGTCCATCATTCTCCACAAGCTAGTCCAAAAGTCCCCAAGGAATCGAGTATCTCAATCCGAGATAATGGATGTGGGTAACCCAAAGGGAACCCAAACATATTGAAAGAAGAGATTATCAGTATGCTCAGCAGTGATCTTCTTTTTACATGGCATCAAGATACACATCTTGCTTAACCTATCCACTACAACATACAAATAGTCATGACCCCTTTTGGTCATTGGTAAACCCCCTACAAAATCCATGGAGATACTTTCCCATGGATGGGATGGAACAAGAAGTGGTGAGTATAGCCCCAATTTTCTATTAGTGGGCTTACAAGTAGAACACATCACACACCCCTTTACATATTTAGTTACAATTTCTTTCATTTGAGGCCAGTAACAAAACCTCTATAAATGAGCCATAGTATTTCCTACCCCAAAATGCCAAAATTCCCAGACACAAGAGAAGTGTGATCTTCTCGTGTTACATGGGATCGTTCACTTGTAGGAATACATAGCTTTCCAAGATGGTAGAGTAGTTTTCCCTGCAAACAATAGTTCTCTACCCGTGCACCATGGGTTAACTTCTCATATAATTCTTTAAAATCTTCATTGATGACATATTGTTCTACATAGATATCATGAGATTAAGAAGTATTATTCAAAATAATAGAAGCAACAATAGGAGTTCTAGAAAGCATATCGACTACCTTGTTACTTGTACCCTTTTTTTACTTGATTACCAAATGAAATTGTTGTAGAAAACCCATCCATTTGTAGTGTCGATATTGTTGAAGTTTGGTATGTGCTTGGAGATACTGTAAGGGTTGGTGATATGTATGTATGATTGTTTCCTTCCCTAACAAGTAGTGCTTCCATTTCTTTACGCTTTGAACTAATGCATACAACTCTTTATCATATGTAGGATAATTAACAACATCTTGGTTAAAAGTTTCAGAGTGGTAATATATAGGATTACAATATTGCATCAATATTGCACCCATGGCATATCCATTGGAATCTGTCTCGATCTCAAAAATTTGTTAACGATTCGACAGTGCTAATATTGGTGCAGTATTGATCTTCTCCCTCAAAGGGTCAAAAGCTTTTTGTTGCTTTCCTTCTCATTGAAAAGTGTTCTTCACACTGGTTAAGGCATGAAAAGGAGCTTCTATAAAGAAGAAGTTTGAAATGAACCTCCTCCAATACTGGACTGCACTTAAGAAGCTTCAGACCTCGATTACACTTTTTGGCTCAGGCCAATTTACAATTACATCAATTTTGGAAGGATCAATTTTAAATTGTCTTCCTCCTACAATATGACCTAAGCACACAAGTGTAGTCTTTCCAAATTCACATTTAGACAATTTTACATACAACTTTTCCCTTTGCAAAGTATCCAATACTTGTTTTACATGCCTCACATGTTCATCCCAAGTCCCGCTAAAAATAAGAATGTCATCTAAATACACAATCACAAAGTCATCTAGGAAAGGCATGAATACATCATTCATCACACGCATGAAAGTTGTCGGAGCATTACAAATACCAAATGACATAACTAACCACTTAAACAATCCATGTTTGGTTTTAAAGGCAGTCTTCCATGCATCCTATTCTGCGACCCTGATTTGATGGTATCCACTGTGCAAATCCAACTTAGTGAAATAAACAACATTCTTTAATTGATCAAGTAAATCATCTATACGAGGAAGAGGGTATCAATTTTTCACCGTGATTTTATTTAAGGCCCAGTAATCGACACATATTCGCCATGTGCCATCTTTCTTTGGCACCATCACGATTGGAGAACCACAAGGAGATGAATTGGGCCTGATGACCCCTTGATCCAATAAGCCCTGTACCTGCTTCTTGATCTCTGTCATCTCCACAACTGACATCCTGTACATTCCCACATTAGGAAGAGAAGAATTCTGCTGAAGATGTATCTCATTTTGGATTTCCCTCTTAGAAGGTGACCCATATGGTTTCTAAAAAATATCATCATACTTAGAAACAATATCAATTAATTCCTTTTAATGAGAAGGATCAAATCCTTGGAAAGCGTCAGATGTCCTGACATATTTCTCTCTTACGACCATGGGTACATATCTCTTGTCAGTGTTTATGAGTCTTTTCATTTTCCCTGCACTAACAAGTGTTGTATTTACCCTCATGATGTGAGCTCTAACAATATGTTCCAGTCCCCCTTTATTAAGGTGGTATTTGTTCTCGTGACGAAAGAATACTACTATTCTATCATAAAGATAAGGACTTCCCAAAACTATGCCACATATATCAAGTGGTACAACATCCAAATCCACTTCATCAATCAACTTTGAAGCAATAGAAAATCTGACCCTACATTTTTTGGTGACATTAAATTTTTCTTTATCACATACCCAACCAAGAGGATAAGGCTTCGGATGTGGTTTCATTTCAAGACCCATCTTCTTGACAAGTGCTTCAGATATTAATTTGCTTGGGAACCCGAATCAAATAATGTATCTATCTTAGTGTGTTTAGATACAACTCTTATGTGAAATAATCCATTCCTCTTTCATTCATCATCATAAGATTCATTATTGGAACTTGACCTAGCATGAAGGGAACATTTACCTTGTACTCCAATCATTTTGATATTTCCTTCATCTCCTGAATCGGAACCACGATCTTGTTGCACTGTAGCAACATTTTTTGTCTTCCCCTTTCCACCAAACTATTTCAGTTTCTTCTCTGGATGCAATTTCCAACAATGTTCTTCATCGTGACCACTTTTCTTGCAATGAGTGCAAGATGGCTTTCCTCCTTCTATCGTCAGTGTGGCATTCTTCTTGTCCTTCCTTTTAAATTTCTTGAAATATTTATGTGGGAGATTGGAAGGTTTCTTCGTGGGATCTTCTTGAACATGCGTTCCCATGTTCTCAAGGTGAGTGGCTTGCACACAAACTTCGTCAAGATTAGTGGGGTTAAACAAGAGAAAAGTATGAAAAATATAACTGTGAAGTGCACCAATATGCTTCATTAAAGTTTCATAAGAATCCAAAGGAATGTTTAATGCAAGAGCTTTCTTCCTAAATTCTTCTATGAAACTTTGTACAATTTGAACTTTACTTTGCCTTAAAGTTTTCCATTCCATCATTGATTTATGTAAATACTCTAATGGATAAAATTGATTCCTTATCGTTGATTTAAATTCTGACCACGAGGAAAGAAGATTACCACACTTACTTATGTCATGAAGCTTGGTCTCCCACCATACGAGAGCGGTGCCTTCCAACCGAAGAGAAGCTAGTTGCACTTTAACTTCCTCTTCATCAATATGTTGAACACGACAATATACTTCAACCTCTCGGATCCAATTATCTAGATTTTCAGGATTAACATCTCCATTAAACATAGGTAAAGCAAATTTTACATCAAGCTTTAATAATGGTTTCTTAAAAGAGGCTTTATGGCTAGAATGATGAGAATGATGAGAATTCTCAGAGGAAGAAGAACTAGAACTTGAAGGTGAAGATGGAGGCTCAGGAGGATCTCCTCCAACCACTTGGTTTACCGAAGCATCATCATCAACATGTGCTTCCTTTTTCTTCCCTTTCTTCTTCATCCTCTTCTCATAATCTCCATACATTCGTTCGACCGTTTTTGACATGCGATAACATACCATATGAAAGTTTTTATCATGTTCATCACGCTTGTATTCTTCTACCATTTTCTTCCTTCGGGATGCACGACCAACTTCGGGATTAAAATTCTTAAGAGTTCCTTCACCATGCTTATGCTTGGCCCTAGTAAGCATTTACACTCAACAATTCAAGTCAAAGACGACTGCTCTGATACCAACATGATCCATGATCTTTTCATCGAGTGTCTTATAAATAATTACATTAAATGAGCATAAAGTAAAATGCACCATTAAAGAAGGAAAATCTCAATAATGAAGAGACATAAGCATAAAATCTGAACACAAAAACTTGATAACGAAGTTTGTCCCTGGTGGACTACGTCTCCGGGTCCTGCTCT
This sequence comes from Picea engelmannii, assembly GCA_009831015.1. Taxonomy (NCBI): domain Eukaryota; kingdom Viridiplantae; phylum Streptophyta; class Pinopsida; order Pinales; family Pinaceae; genus Picea; species Picea engelmannii. The sequence goes on from ML780404.1 coordinate 23,621, forward strand.
CAAATGGGTAGGATTTTTCATTAACTCAGTAAAAGAATTTGAAAAAATACATAAGTATACCTCATTTTGAAACCAAGCTGCATAAATAATGCTCAAATTAGAAAGCGTACAACACCATTGAATTCGTGGCGTCGAATTACCCAAAAATGACTATCTCCACGCCTCGATCCGACTCTGGCACTCCCAGGCCCAAGAAGAAATTTGTCTCGATTTTTGTGCCCCTCAGGGCTCGACAGACTCAACACTTAAGTAAATTCGTTGGTATTCAATACAAATCATAGGTCATTGGCCCGTTGCTTATGGAGTTAGTAATAAGGCGTAGTGTGGGTAGGAGGTCCCAGGGTCAAACTCACGACCTCCCCTTTTGGCTATATAGTTGAAACCATATATTATATTTGCAATGTTGTTCTGCCAACTTTGGCATTGGCTTTATCCATGGCGCTAATGGTTATAAAAATGTCAGATTTGGTGTGGTTTGCCAGATTTGGCAGACCCGTCAATCCTTAATTTTTTTTCAAAAATCGGATACAGGCTGTCCTTGTGCTTTTACCGCTTACCACGTGGCAGCCCCTGATTGGGCCACGTGGAAGCCTCTCATTCAACCACTCCATCCTCTTCCATGTCAGTTCCACGTCATCATGCCATGTCACTATACCACTTCATCATGCCACATGGCACAATCCTATTGGTCCATAGACCAGTTTGAAAATGCCAAAACTGGGTGACATGTGGTAGCCTCTGGTGCTGCCACATCACCATGCTGACATCAACATGCACGTTTCACCTTCTTCTCCTACCACATGTACTATACGGATGTTGAATTCAACAGTACAGATGCTGACTCATCCCCTGCTGACTGGGATAGGTTGACCAAACTTTAACCATGAATATCTTTCGATCTGTAACTCTGTTTGACGAGCTGTTTGCACCGTTAGAAATCTTGTGACGTGCTCTTTGTAATAATTACATTTTCACTGAGTTTTGGGAACTTTGAATTTTTTTCCCTTTGTTTGTCTGTTGAGGCCATTCTGAGCATCTTGAGTTACCTCTACGAGTTCTGAGTTGTTCTTAGCCTTCTCTGGATCCTTTTTGGATAAAAAATTCTTGATAAATTCCCTGATAATTCTCTACCAAACTTATTTTACTAATCTATTTGATGAACATAGTGATAGATTCTTGTAAGGAAAATGTGTAATATTATGCCAATACTCCTTTAGTTGGTTGAGCATTATCAAGGAATTTATCAAGAATTATGGTGAAGCGTTGATCAAAATATTTAATTCTTTCCTTTTTCTCCATCTTAATAGCTATTAGTTCTTTTAGCATAGTAGTTGGAGTATTTTCTTCACCCAACTTATTAATAAATCTCTTCTCAAAATTATCCCAACATGTGATAGAACCTACAGGAAAACTATATTACCAAGTGGATGCCTCATTTTCGAAAGTATAAGAGAACAAGCTACAAATCATGTATTCATGTTCTACATCCATTAACCTTACACCTAGGTAAAAAAAAATTATGTGGTCTTCTGGAGCACATGATTTGTCTCGGTTAAGTTTTGGCAAGATTCTTTCAAGGCGTTTAGTCAAATCATGTAGTTTCTCTTTCAATTTTAAGGCTCCTTAAGACATCCAAGCAGGCACGCGAGGTCAGTTTCCATCCATTTGGTGAGCTAGTGGTCGGTTTATATGTTTGTTACAATCTGCTTCTAGCTAGGATAGGTTAGATAAGGTTAAATTTTGTATATAGGATAATAGCATAATGCATTATGCATTTCACAACCAATTTCACAACTAAAAGTGACGCCTATCGAGCCAAAATATGGATGGGTTCCCTATTACACATTCTCCTTACAAGAATCTATCACTATGTTCATCAAGCAAACTAGTACAATAACTTTGGTAGAAAACTTTGTGGAAGCTAAGAAAGCGTGCAAATAAATTCTCACTTTAGTGGAAATTTTGGGAGGGGAAGACAATGAGACTCTATTCGTAGGAAATAAACCTCTTTTGTTAACCAAAATTGCAAAAAAAAGAGGCCACCAACCTAGAATGTCTAGTTAAAATGGTAAAAAATTTGTCTAATGAAGTGGTTGATCTAAAAATAAAAATTCAGGGAAGGGACACAAAACAATGGGGTTGTCAATTTAATCTTCTATGTAATGAGTTATTATAAAATTGAACCAATTGTTAGCTTGGTATGAAGTGAATCATCAACTATAATTGTCTACATTTCACAATGAATTTCATAACCAAAAGTAATGGTTATTGTGCTAGAATCTGGATGGATTCCCTATTCCAAATGCTGTGAAGTATAATTGGGACCTTACATCAGGGATAAACCCTTGTTGTTGAGCAGGTAACTTTTCCCACAACAACAAGTATCTTGTAGAGTAGTCAAAGGTATGAGAGAAACAATGGGGATGCTAACTTATTCTTCTATGCAATGAGTTATTATTAAATTGAGACAATTGTTAGCTTGGTATGAAGAAACTCATCAATTATAACTGATTAGGGACGTGACATGTGAAACATGCCTCCATTTTCAATTATATCATCCTTCTATGGAGAATTATTGGGAGCTACAACCTCTACTTATTGTTGCCAAACCAACTTCATTATTGTGTCATAGGTTATCCTTTATTATTCCTTGCTAGGGAATGAAGTAATTATTTTGTGTTGAAAAAGGTGTAAGCTATTAATTGATCTCATATTTCTCATCTTGGGGGGATTTATCATAAGTATTTTCAATGATGCCATCCTATTGTTGGGTTTAAGCATAACAAAACTAAAGCATCACAAACTAAGACCTACCATTCCATTAAATGAGATTTTACATTTCATTCATTAAGACATAGAATCAGTCTATATTGAGAATTTTGAGAGCCATCAAGTAGGCAAACAAATAAAGGGATGAGTAGAACCTCCAACTTGCCAGTGTGTTGCATGCAAAGACAAGCAATTTTTTTTTCCTGAGTGCTCATAGCAATGACAACCTCCAAAATATCATCTTGAACTCCATGTGATTATAGCTACTTCCTCGTGCTCTACAACTTATTTGTCTTACTTAGCAAGGTTATTGAATTAATTTGAGAATTTTCTTCCTTTCACAGTGAGTGAGGTAAGGAAGGGAGGTGATCAACATGGATAAACACTTTATTTATCTTAGAATATACTGTGAAGAATATGAGAAACAACACCAACTCTAGTGCTATCGCTAAAGCAAATGCAATTGCGATGTATAATCTAGCAAGGACTTGCAGAAATGGAAACCAATAAATCATAGTTCACAGAGGCATTGGATAAAAAACATAAGGATCATGCCTAATAAATATAGTATATATTCCTTGAGAAAATACATGATGGCCTTGATCAGAGGCCAAAGTTATGGTTCTTAACGAGGACACAACCAAGCCATCATTACATTTCACATTTAGTTTTCCATACATTGGCAAATTCAACCTCCCAACCTCTCATATGTGTTTGAGGAGAGGATCAAAGAACGCTTCCTTTCACAAGTCCTTGTTAATGGTGTTCAAAAGGTAAAGCAATTTATTATACTTTTAGGAACTCTTCTTATTGACATGTCCTTTTCCTTCATTGTGTAGTGGTTAAAACTAACAAATTACATATTCATTGCAATTCAAAAGGAGGTAAGCTTCAATTTGTGAATCATAATTGTTTCTACTTGGAACCCTTGCAAACTTCCAACTAGATTTGTCTCCCTTTCACCTACTTAACTTCCAACTAGCTTTGTCTCCCTTTCACCTACTTTGAGTTTGAACAATGCCTCTAGATTTTTTCATATATCATGTTTTTTTCCTAGATTGTTGGCTCTATCATCACTCGGGTCTTTTAACAATGCTTCTCAATCCTCTAGGAAATATGCTTTCTTTTCGTTGATAGGAACAATACACCATACCAATTCATTATCAATTACACTTGAGATTCTAAAAATGATTTTGAATTCCAAATTGGTTGTATGGTACTATACTAGTAAAGGTATTTGGTATAAATTTCAACAAATAGATCTTTATCACTGACACAATAACAAAATTTTCCCCGCCTTTTGGAGAGTACCGTCTATATCATCAAAGCTAATGTTTTCATTGCCACCATTTCTAAGTACATTATCGCAATATGTAGCCAACAATTTT
>ML780404.1:28769-60825 GCA_009831015.1 Picea engelmannii
TTTTCCATTACAAGTCACTTTAGCACATACCTGCAAAATTTACACAGGTCACTTTAGCATATACTTGCAAAATTTACACAAGGAATAGTTTGTTAGAGCCTATGGTAATAATATATGCTTTAATTTCATCATTTTTGTAATACAAAGTAGGCCACCGATACAAATTACAATTTCACATGATGAAAAATCAGTGGGATAACACCCATGTATATAGCATCAAGGGCCACATACCCAACCCTAGCCACCCATACATGTATTTTCCTTCATAAACATCTCGTTCCACCGTTGCTCATCATAGGGAATCACTACATCCATTGGTGGCTCATTTCCATCATTGGTTATCACTAAAAGACCATTTCAAGTCATCATTTTCTTCCATTGACTATACATAGTGGTCACAATGATGTACAATATTTTGACGAAATTGTATATTCGATCGCCCAATATGAGAGCAATAGACACAAAGACCTTGTAACCTTGGAGGCCCTGCATACTCTCATCTGGGGAATCATACCAATCTCCTTTGTAGTTATGTATGAGAGGCCACACGAGACCCAAAGTGATGACTACTCTGAACAATATGGGGAAATTCACCAAGTGTGGACAAATCATCCCAACTCCTACATATGACATGCTGAAGTCGAAGTAAAATATGAAATATACATATTTAGGTTAAATTTTCATTATCCACTCAATAAAACCTAGTTATAATAGTTGTTAATATTTGAGACCTTTTGTTCAGTTTCCCCAGATCTAAGTCAACTCTCATATTAAATCTTTCAATGTAAATATACAATTAAAAAATACATACCGCCCAAATACATACCTTTGATCTCGAGCTTTTAATCCAAAAGTACGAAACTACACAAAGCCACAATCATCGCCATCTGTGAAAAATCACTGGAAAAAATCCCCCAAAAAATTGAATATAAAATATTTTCAAAGAGCTCTAACTTCTTTCCTGCAATATTTAGGGGCAACCCAATATTAATAGCAACACACTGTAAAATAAGAAAATTATTGATATGTAAAGGTGGAGTAAACTAGACGATGAAATGTATCAATTCATCAATTTCATACATATGTAAAACTTCTCTAGTTAAATATTTTTCCATTACATTAGCATTATCTAGCTAGTTGGTCTCCCTGAGGAGTGTGGAATCCATTTATGAGAACCATTGTTTCTATTTCACTTGGATAGGTGAGCTTGTTTAAAGCATGATGGAAAATGGTTTTTTTGTGGAACACAACTTGAACACATTTAATGTATTCATCATGCAACTGTATCATCTTCCACAAATGCCAGATGTTCTTCTGCGCCACCTGCATTGTCTCCTTCCTCTACATTTTCATTATGGATTAAGGCATCTTCTTCTTGTTTAGCTAGTGTTGTCTCTACCTTAGTTACATGGGGGACATAACATTTTCTATGAGTTTCAAAGTTTTTGATATTTTACAAAACAATCTTTATATATTTTTGAAAGATCATATATTTTCTCTATCCTAAGAAATGCATGGTAGCCTAAAAAAAAATTACTTGATTTGATTTATAATTGTATTTATGTACTCGAAAATCATCCAAATAAATTTGACAATAAATTTGGAAGCAACAATAAAAAATTAAAAATTATTTAACCTTTGAAAGCAATTGTAACATTCACACTATAAATATTGTGTTATTAAAGAAATGGAGATGAGGACTAGTTTGATTTGGGCCACGACGACTAGGGTTTTTACCTAGTGTCACGCTCAGATCTCCCTCGGCTCGGATCTAGCCTGGAATGGCTCTTCCCTCTTCTTTGGGCTTGTCTTTGATGCCCATGGTTGAATGTGGCTCTCTCAACATGGTGGTGGCCAAATCAATTTCTATGTCACCCTCCTCCTCAAGCTTGCCCAAATCTGTGGAAGCCACTTTTCTAGCAACAATGACTGCTTTGAGTGGCACCTCTCTTCTCGGTGGCAGCAATTCCAGCATGACGATGACTCCCTCAACATCCCCTTGTCCTGGTTCTCTTGGTAATGATTCCTTAAAATATATTTTGCATAATGCCTCTATTTCCTTTTCTCATTTGGTGTAGGAGGCCCCAACTATTTCTCTATCATTAGGAAAAATTGTTGTCTCTATGGCAGCCCGTTATAGTAAAATTTCTCTTTTTTATCGATTCAATGGTCTTTGGCCATGCCTTGTCAATATACACAACTGGATATAAATGTTCTGGCTCTCCAAGTTAAAAGGTCAAGCCTTTATTTTCCTCTATGCTAAGGGGTTTTTCATTGTAGTGTTCCAACTTGAAGAAGACAAGGATATAATATTAAAATTAGGACCCTGGTTTTGGGGGAAATATAGTCTATGCATGAAACCTTGGACCCCTTCCTTTGACCCTTTGACAAATTCATTGTCTTCAACCTCGGTTTGGGTTGGAAATCCGAACCTACCTCTTCATCTCTAGTGTTTATCTTTCGTCCGAGACATTGGCAATGCCCTTGGTAAGTTCCACTTTAGAAGTGAGGAAACAAAGAATACAATCTCACTCCATATTCTTGAATTTGTGTTGAAATGGACTTCAACAAAGGGTTTCCATTTAAAATAATCTTGATAAGTGAAAGCTACTTGATCCGAAAATGATCTTTTAAAGACTTGGTTAAGTATTTTGCATGAGTTAATTTACCATTTAGAAATTGAAGAGAAGAAGACGATTTAATGAAATAATGTTGCAACCATCATAAAGAATGCAGAAAAAAAGAGTAAACATTAATAACAACAAACCATAACGCCAAAGATTGTTAACGGAGTTCAGCAAGTTGCCTACGTCTCTGGTCCTTTGTCTCAGTGGGGAAGACTTTTTTTATTAATCTTCAATGCTTCAAAATTACATCAAAAGTACAACAATTGTATTACAAACTGGTCTGGATGTGTTTTTCTCGACCTCAAGAATCCAACACAACTGAAGGAACTGAAAAAGGCGGAGCGTAGCTCCCGGAAATGGCCCCCAAATTTCACTTCCTCAATGGATTCCCTACATAAAAAGGGCTTGAACTTCACAACTTGGCATAATTATGCTAATATGAACCTCTCATGTTTGTCAAAAGCACCTGGTTTATATATATTTTTAGTTCAGGGTCACATCCCAACTTCCTCCCAAAATATGTCCTCAAATCGGGCTCCACATCCTCCAATAATGGGTAAAATCATATTAAAATCAAGGCAAATATCATTAAAAATATAATTATAAAGTTAAAAAAACCCACAATTGGAAAAATATTGGGCGCACCCCTTTTCTCTAGGCCCCTGGTCACTTGGCGCACCCCTTTTCTCCAGGCCCCTAGTCACTTGGCGCACCATGTGGCCAGCGCTAGTTGTGACAGGTTGTCGGTCCTAGTCCTTAGCTCCCGACCTTAGGTCATGTGAAGGGCATGTGGCCACGCGCCTGGTCCAAGTGTCATCCAATACCCTGAACTATCTCCTTAAGCCCCGATCGTATGTTGGTCTCGCGCCTTGGTCGACGGGTTAGCCCTGTCGATCTAGCACTAACCCCCAATCTCTGCACTAACCCAACTTAAAACCAAAATGTGTCGCACAGGGATTAAGCAACACCCTTGGCTCAGACGGTTGGTGCATTATTGTAAAGTAATTTCTTGTCTGGAGGTCTAGGGATTGAATCTGGCAGAGGTGGAAACAAAATTTTTACCCAACCCTCATTGGCCCGATCCAGGGTGCCACATGGTGCCCTGTGATTGGGCCACGTATCATGCCCTCATTGGCTCGTACTGCTAAATCACCTTCACAGTCACCCTGCCAACTCGCTTTCATAGTCAGCACCATATGCCATGCGTCATGCCCAGATCCTGGCACTCGTCACGACGTCACTGCCATGTGTCAACCTGTTAGTGGGCCACGTCATCATACTGACTGCCAAATCAATGTTCGTACAATCCACGTGTCAAATCCATACCATGCCAACTCAGATTTGAAAATGCCAAATATGCATGCCATGTGTCAGCCTATGGTGTTGCCACACCATCTTGCTGACATCACGATGACAACATCTGCCACGTCATGTTGACATACTACTAACATCAGCAGTACGGACTGTTGACTGTTTACTTCAATTTTTTTTGGCTGTTTGGGAAAAACGTCAGACTGCGATAACTTCGCCATATAGATTCCTACGTCAGACTGCGATAACTTCACCATATACTTCCAAAATCGGCATGACGAGCCCTACGCGATGGAGCTAGTTTCATCTCAATATGAGAAATTTGATTTTTTTCCTTCTTGGATCCATTTGAATCACTACTCCTAGTCCCAAAATATCAATTATGAAAAATGTCTCTTTTAGTTGTTGAGTTTGTTTTGAAACATGACATTTGGTAGCTCATTGCCTGAAAAGGCCAAGGAAAGCTAGGAAGCATCAACATAAGTCAACTTGGTGGGTGGTTCTAGTCTAGGACACTAAGTGATTTGCAAGGATGGGACAAATGATTTAGAATCTCCCATGGATGAGAAAAAAAATAGGACATCCCTGCTAATAAGCAAGATATGGAACCACATGAATCAGTAAAAGAGGAAATTTCTATTTTCCTAGATTTGAATTAGGAATCAAAAGAAAAAAGTGTGGTGCCACAAGAATCAGTGATAGGGGAATCAAATATTCCCCCAATCTCTCTTGATTTGAGGCAAGGAACGCAATTAATTAAGTCTGCAACCATAAACAAGTTGGGTAGACTAGAGAGAAGAAGTCGAGGCACTGGGAAAAGAAAAAGATCAAGACAAATTAGAACAAGTTGAAATAGAAAGGACTCCAACCAATGCAAAAGAAGTTTGGATGATAGTAGGAAAGAAGAAGAAATCGAATTCAATAACTCAACCAATGGTGACAAGAAGTCGGACCCACAATTCAACATAATCATGTATTGTTTTTGTCTATTGTTATGCAAGCAATTTGTGAGAATATATATTCATGTAAGCAATCTTGGAATGTCACATTTTTGCACAACTGGAAAACTAGGTCAGCCAATTTTGAATTGGGGTTGTTGAGACTCAACAATCAGAAATTATTATTAAATCAAGTTGGTGTAATATGTTGCTAGCTTCGATGCAACATTTTTAAATTAATGCAAATTCATTTTCAGTTAAAAAAAAACTTTCACACTATAATTCTCTTATATCAATTGCATAACTCACATATTTTTCATTGGAATAATGCATTGTTTTTTGGTAAGTAAGAAGGAACTATATTAGTATTGACAAAATGTACGTAGATTCCTATAATGGTTCATATGCCAAGAAAATCCCAAACAATCCTCTAAAACCAAGAAATAACAAGTATGTATGCCTGCCCTAGTGGGGAAACCATGCCAAAATTGGAAAATAACCAGTGTAAAACCTTAAGCCCAATTAACCAACAATCTGTAATGACTTTTTTGAAGTTCCCTATGACTTGGACACACAAAACTTGGAGCAATATTGTATCTAAAAAACTGAAAACATGTTATCCCATTGCATGAGGAATCTGAGAGGATGATGAACCCGCAACGTCCAAGTGAGCAACTACAATAAAAGATTCCACCCATGGTCAGCCTATGTCATGAAGCTAGAAGGACATACCATGTCTTTTCACTATCCAGATCACCACATAGATGAGATAAGAATTTTACACCTCCAAAGTCTCCATGTGATGCTTCAACTCGCATAAATCTTCATCTTTTGGCAACATTCCCAGAGCCACCATTGTTTGGGTGTGCCAGTAAAGTTCTAAGGTCTTGTAAAACTTGGATCTGTGAGTCCCGATACAACCTAAATTTGGAATTATACTCCCCACCTATTGTTCAACCTCCTCATCCTCCTTGAATTCTCTGACTAACTTAACCTCTACTTCCAGTGCATGAATGGTCACCTAGTCTTTCGTAGGGACGAAGTCCTGGTAAAACTCAGTTGTGACTATGGTTTCCTTAGCAACACACAACAAATTGACAAGGGATGGATGGGGTTTCGTGGAAAAGAAGTACAATTCATGGAAATAGACCAAAAGAGAACTAGAGCATACCACAACAAGGAGCATAACTTAAGCACGAAAGTGTCCATGGCCTTACCGAAGCAATTTAACATCGCCTCGATCATAATATCCACCAACTCCAAGCGTACCATGTCTTCATTGTGACTTATGTACATGAATATCAACATTATGGAGGGTCGTGTGCAGGATTCCCGAAGCGTTCGAGCCATCAAGCTCACCATAAACCACCAGAATGGCTCCACTACCTCTCGTGTCCTCCATGCCCGGATGCAGTACAAGTTCGTGAACATTGGGTGCTTGGATCCCCAACACCTGGAGCATAGAATATTGAGCCATTTCATCATACCATGACATGTGGTCATCTCCACCAGTGAACACCCCATCTAAGGATAGAATAATGCATTTAAAAATCAAGAAAAAAATTAATTAATTAATTTTTTTTTTAATTTTTTAATATAACAATAGCGAGTAATTTCGTATTAGAAAGATTTGCAGCCTAACCAATTGGCTTTATAATAAAAAATATAGCAACATAAGGCCATGACTTGAGTTCAAACTATCGGGTCTAAGTTCCAAAATGCATGATACTTGCCTATCCAAATTTCTAAAAGTACTAAAATGGTAGGAAAATTGCTTGACCAGTAGTCCCAAAATTAACAAAAACCTACAATACATTGCATGCAGAGAAATAGAGTAAAATGTGGGCCCATATAGAATGAATTATAGGGGTTTCTTCTTGTTTTACCATGCAAGGGTGTAATGTTGGGTGTATAACCTGAACATGTGCCAACTGATCCCTTTCTTCCTTTTGAGGGAGGTGAATAAATTTGACCAATCTATCAACCAAAGCAACAGTTGTCTCCAACTTCAAATCCAACTCTTTCRTTTTTTWATCTTAGGCTTGCATGAGTGCGCTTACCTCTCTCTCATTTTCCTTYAAAGTATAAATCTAGACCATCCACATCTCATGCTARAAACTCYATTGRAAAGTCACCRTGRTAACCTCTTTCTATGCCTTTGAGATTCCCATCTTGCAACATTGCATTTGCGTCTTGACTTAGRTCAGTTCACACATTGAACACYGATGGTTCCAATATTGAACCATGGTATCTATTACAATGARATGGAGTCGAACCCAATCAACCTACCACCCTATAGGAACATTGACTCCTTCAACAATGTCCCATGCCAAGGTAGAGTTGTTTAAAGATCGTGTTGAGAGGAGAGGAAGCAGTCCTCTAAAACCTCTCATGTAAGAAGAGACCACACACCATAAAGAATAAATGATGGGGGTGGTTCATATAACATTTCACCGCCATCCTAATGCCTTTAGCTATTGGTGTGTGGTTTGGATTTAAATGCATGCCCTTTCTTCCTTTTGTGTGAACACATGTTGAATAAACTTTAAATCATCACGAATTTACTATGGAATGTTGTCACGAATCCGTGGTTTGAGGTTTAAAGCAATCATTGCAAATGCAACCAAATAAAGAGACCAAGTTATTCATAGAAGTGAATAAAAAATACAGAAATAGCAAGCCTTCCAGATATCATGAGCGTATGAAACCAGATCGCCTAGTTTACAAGGAAAAGAAATACGTGGCGTGAGAGATTCGAATCGCTTATTTCCAAAGTCTCTTTACTCGTTACAATCATTTTTTTTTTTTTTTAGAAATTCTCTGATTGGTATTGATCATTTAATGTTAAGTAAATACCAAGCAGAGATTGAATTTGACGGGCAAATTGCCCGTCAAATACGTTTAAGTTATTTTAATAACTGTCCAGATTCTTCGTAGAAACTCGCAGAACGGTTATTGAGGTCGAAAAATCGTCAAATTTATGTGTTGGTGGGTTTTGAAATTCCAACCCTGATATCAAGTAATTATGGATAAAAGTCAACACATGAAAATCGTTGCATCAAAATATGATAATAGTCAACATGAAAATCGTTGTATCAAAATATTACAAGTTTTGATGAAATGCATTAAAATGGAAGATTAGTCACAATGGCCTACATTAGAAATTACCACAGTTGACGTTTCTGATGCATGCGTTGTCAAAGTAAATCATTTATTTGCATAGTTGTCAGTAATAAAAAAAACATGTAGGAATTATCTTGGGTTGTCGACGTTTCAGATTTATATCAATATTTATCTTTTTCATATTAGGATCTATTTTTAGGACAACAAACTTGGGTTATGATTGAAGAGAGAAGCTTCGTATAAATACTAAATGGAAAGAGGAGAGCTTAAATGTCCCCTCGAAGAATCCTAATTCTACATTAATTAACAAAGTTAATTCATAATTTTTATTTTCAGTTATTCAAATTATTATTTTCTAATTTGTTCTTAGGTTTTGATTTTATTTGAAATTTTCATTTCTACACGCAAATTCCCATCACCACTCCAACCATAAACTAGGAATCCTTAAAACCCTAGCCACGAGAGCCATAAGAATCTTTGACAAAAAACTTTTTGAAAAAGAAAAATACCACCTCTCCAACATTTTCAAAAACATTGGATATAATAATAAAGACATTAAAAACTCAATCAAAAACGTCAACAATCCATCAACAACACTATAATTTTCCAAACATAACTGAAAACCCTCACCACAAAAATCTCATTGATCAAATTATGTGAAGATTAAAAAGAAATTCTACCACGACTCATTTTTTTATCATAATATATCCTCACTATCATTGTAATTTGCTACCATTGTAATTCTTTTGCCTCCTATATTTATTGTAATTCCTATAACTATGAGGTCTTCCAAAAATGCAAGAATGCATTTACTAGAACGAAACATATTCAGTGCTTCAACAAGTTGACGCCAATTATATCATGTACAAATCTGGAAAATCAACGTTGTAACTTGTCTAATCGTAATTTAGTTTTGCTCTCTAAATTTTACGTTAGTTTTTTTTAGTTTTGTTTTTAATTATTAAATGCAATTTTGGTGTTTTGAATCCGAGTATATGCATACAGGGATCTAATAAATACTTATTAGATAACTGTACATGTATATTTGCTTGAATAGTTGTAGGTCATGTGAACTATTTATTTGATTTGTTAGTTCATCTTTATCTTTTACGTTCAAATCTGGTACATTCTCTTTGCATCTTGCTCTTGCTTGAGAGTAGGACTGATCCTTGTCTTAATCAAGATAAATTAGATTTCTTTTGTTGTTTGCATGTTAGACTAGATTGCATTTGCATTTAGATAATCATTGCATTTTGAAAGTCTCCTTTCGTAGGAGCAATCTTTTCAATGGCCTAGTTGAGTCCACATTTCATCCATTCCCGAAGATTGCCTCTTACAAACATGTTGCAAGAAGGAAAGTCTTGTCTTTCTACTTGTTAATATCATTTAGCATTACCATAATAAATAATCATGCATGAATTATCTGGAGATTAAAAAGGAATTCTACCACAACTCATTTTTTTTTTATCATAATATATCCTGGCTATCATTGTAATTCTTTTGCCTCATATATTTATTGTAACAAGGGACTCCCTCTGGCATAAGCATGTTACCCACTTCATTAGTGGTGCTCAAATCTTCTACTACTATTTTAGGTTCTTGGATAAAGGTTATTCATTCTTTCCTCTTACTCTTCACTCTCCAAACTTTTCTTTTAGCTATGTGGTTCCTAGGATGAAGTTCTTAATGAAGACTCCAACACTTGGCTTCTTGATGTCCACTCAACTTGCAGTGTTGGCAAAAATTCTTGCTACTGCATCGATTGATTAGTTTTCTCTTCTTGTTCATTTTAGAGGGCCAAAATTCATTAGCCTTTTGCTAGCGGGAAAACCCCCCCTTTAAACACACCAGGGTTTAAGATGTAGACAGAGCGAATAACCATCTAAAAGTTAATCAATTCTTTATTCTACCCCAAACATACCAAAACAAACAAAAAGAAAGTAACAAGAGAAGAGATTGAGTAACTATACCTTTGATCCCACGTCTGGTGATGATCTCCTCAAGCTTGGTAGTTCCAATGACTGCATGTCTCCTCCCAAGGCTTACATGCATCCAAATATAGGAAAACAAAGACTACAAGCATGTTATTCTATTCATGAGTTAGGGTTAGATATTAAATGCTAAGTATAAATCAATGAAAGTACACAAAACACCATCATTTGGGACAGGAAAATGTGATTCTTTTATTCATCATAGAAAGAATGAAACTTACAATATGTGTCGGCCATTGTTCTGCAAACCTAGTTCGGGCTCCTCTTTACCATGCTAAAAGTGCACCTTGAATGAAATTCTTATCTCAACCTTTTGATCACCTTAATGGAAGGGAATGGGTTGAATGGAGGAAGAAGGGGCTGATGAGGGAATGTTGAGGCAATATCTCACAAAAGGCAGCAAAATCTTGGGTAAGGAGGGGAAGCGAGATTAGGCAGAGTTTCAGTGTTCTTATGCTTGGATGTGAAATGAGACCCCAACACCTCCTTTTATATGACAAAAGGATGGTTATTCGGTTGGGTGACAAGCTATAGCAGGTGGATTAGTTGGGAAACTTCCAATAGCCCGTGAATTTCAACGAATTCCTTGCAACTTTTGTAAGCATACGCGGGTTGTAATGGTGCAACAAGCGTATGTATGTGAGATATAGTGGTGCAACTAGAGTATGTATGTGGTTTGTAATGGTGAAGGATGCGTACATCTTCTAAAAAATGGTTTTTTAAGAAGATCTTATCAACAGTGCTTTGGAAAAATATGCAAGTAAGAGGGCCAAGGCTATGTATGCATGAGTGGGGCATTTTAGGGCTATAATAAATGTCCCTTAATGTGTGAGGTCAGAAGAGAAATTGATTCCTGAAATACATTACAATATTTTCACCAATTTATGAGATTGAGTGAGCCCGGTACCAATGTTCGGGAGGTGCCATCTGCAAACCAACAATTGTCTCTTTGAGGTAGGCATACCCATGCTTGAGATGAACTAAATCATGGCTGCCAATCAAATACACTGCAGATCCATGTCACATAACTATATAAAGTGTAGTCGCGAGCAATACACAACGGATTTACATCTCAAAATCAGTCGAAGATATACAAGTATAGTATCTATCTTTAAGAAGCTAGTGACGCTTGATGATTGGAGATGAGGTCTTCATAGCTCGAGCAATCAACTTCAAGATATTCAAAACTCGGGTAGGAGTATAAAGGGGAGTGTATAACTCACTACCCTGAGGTCTTCGACGACTCATCGAGAAAATACATGAGGATCTCAATGATCAGTCAGAGAACTTCATCGATTTTGAATATGGACTTGACTGGACTCTTGCGATGGTCGACTCATGAAGGTTAAGAGACAAACTGTAGAAAGGTCGACTCAGTTTGAGTGAAACTTCCCTTGGAAAAAAGCACGAAAGATGATAAGACTCATGCAACATGACATTGACATAAGTTCATGATGCAAGAGGCAACACAAACTCTCGATGTGTTTGGAAGAGTAACCAAACAGAGGAGGACACAACTCTATGTAGTGAAAAAAACTTTCTAAGGGCATACTATATCCCAATGCTTGACAAACAAACAAAAGGATGTTCTTTTTCCAAGGGTGACTCTCTGTGCTGTTGAAAAAATAATACATATTTTTCGTCCCCTCTTTTTGGAATATTTGATATTTTTGTCTTTTTCAATTTTTAAAGAGCTTGAAAAAGAATAAAAGAATGCTACGTTACAAGGGAGGAACAAGTGTCGCAAGAAAACATACTAGTTCCAAGTGAAAGGAACATATTAATGCTCAAAGCAAGGAGACATGTGCAGGAAAATGACACTCGAGGAAAATTCTTCCATGGGTCAAGGTGTCAAGTCGCATAGGCAAGAAGTGATACAAGGATTGTGTATAAAGCATGCTTCAAAGGTTTAGTTGAGAGCAACATGGAGTCGGCATTAGGCCAAAGACACAAAGATGCAAATGTGATTGAGCAAGACGCAATGAGACCCCTTCAATGTAATTTTTACGAGCCTAGAGAAGGTAAGCTCAATAGTTTTTTCATGTTTAGAGAGTATGGAAAAACATAAAAGAAGACTCCAGGGAGTACCTTTTTCAAAGATAGTCTAGTCGGTTCGAAAAAGGGTTAAACTTGCACCGAAAGATGTATATTCAAAACCATTTTAACGAGTGTGATAAAGACAAGATCACTCGACAGTCTTTTTAATTTTAAGGAGTCTGAAAAGAGCTTAACTACAGACTCAACCTTTTTCTGAGTTTAGTCTCCTTAGCCCGAAAAAGTATAAAAGTGGCTAAGGATCACTCTCCCGATGAGACGAATCTTCCGAGGCGTACATTTTTCCGCTATAATCTGCAGGCTGGAAAAAGGGTTAAACTTATGCCAGTAGATGTTCTTCTGGACCAATTTAACGAGTGTGAAGGAACAAGGTCACTCGACGATATTTTCAATTTTAGGGAGTCTGGAAAGAGCTTAACTATGGACTCCATGGGGTTCCTTTTTCATAAGTAATCTCCAAGGCCCGAAAAAGGTGATAAACCACAACCAAGGAGAATGTTCCTTTTTTGAAGATTTAGTCCCTCAGGCCCAAAAAAGGGTTAAAATTACGCCTGAGAATACTCTTCTAGTGAACCGAAGTTACTAGAGCATACCTTTATTCATGAAATTATCCATCCAGACTAAAAAAGGGTAAACTACCGCCAGACAGATGTGCCTTCAAATTTGAGTTTGGCGAGCATGAAGGGAAACAAGATCGCTCAACAATCTTTTCATTTTTAGAGAATTTGAAAAGCGCTTAAAGAAGACTCCAGGGGGGTACTTTTCTCATTTAATCCAAACAAGATCGAAAAGAATAAATACAGTCTCGTTGGATGTTGCTTTCGAATTTCAAAGTGAGCTTGAAAGACAACAAAGCATGCTCATTTAGGGAGTCCCGAGGGTAAGGCAAAGAATGATGGTGCATCAAACAGATGAGGATTTATCTCATAATCATGACATGACTAACGAGGACTCCTAAGCCTATAGTCATTACTGACAACATGGACACCAAATTTCAATAAGGATCTACCTAGGGAATCCATGTAAAGGTAGGCTCTACCACCTAATTACGACACTTCTAGAGAAACAATGAAGGTTATGTGTCACACTTCGGTGGGGTTAATCCTATGGCAAAGTGGAAAAGACGACGAGATGCAAAAAGTGGAGATGAAATCCTAACTTATATGCAAAAAGTTGGAAAAAATGACTTTTTCCAAAGGATACCAAAAAGTGACCCATCCCCAAAAATTACCAAACCAAAAGGAAAAGAGTACTGGAACGTCCAATAAGAAACTCAGAATCGGAATCAAGTGATCACCAAGCCAGGAAAAATGACAAAGGGGGGTCAAAAAGCGACAAAAAGGACACAAAAAGTCTATAAATAGACGTTGGCAACTCATTTTACCATTGCAATTCGAAAATTAACCAAAAGGTGAAAAAAAAACCCTCGCTAAAAGAGTTGATTCCGAGAGCTTCAGTGAATGAAACGATCTTCTACTTGGACCAAGTAAGTACAAATTCACCCATCTTGCATTTCCATACTTCATTTATGCATTATTTTTATTTTGTGAGGGGGCACGCTCTCCTAAAAAGAGCGGCCCTGCGTGTATGTGGAYTGTCCAAGGACAACCCATGTATGTACTCCGGCATAMAACAATATGCCCGTGTACAAAGGAAACTGTGGTCAACACATTCCACGTATACCTATGCAAGCTTGGAAAAAATAAAAAAGCAAGTACTAACTTCCTCCATTTTTCCATGAAACAACATGTATGTCCACTGGAGGGAGAGGGAGMACGAGGGCATTSACACTTTGGTCAAAGAGGACCCTACAKCCATCGCCGCACTAAAATAGTGTGGGTTATGGAAGTTCTTCCAGTGTCTGTTTATGAGGGAACAACCTAGATTACGTAACGCTCTTGTGGATTATTGACACCCATATGCAGAGACATTCATGCTAGAGGGTCAATCGTTGACCCCCATGACAGAGGACATTTACTTCTTGACTGGCCTCTTGAGGAGAGGGGAACCAGTCAATCTAAGGAAATTCCCCCCCTGGGACTTTCAACATCGACGATTATATCTGGATGTACTGTGAGGCCGACACTGAGAAGGTAGGTTCTCATGTGTCGATTCACAAGATCACCAGTTTGTCTCTACGAGTGATCTTGTTGTTGATTGGGTGGATTACTGGATCTGCAACCCTACATTAGGCCTCTCGGGAACACATGCACTGTGCCATTCAGTTTCAAGGGGCAGACATTTTTTACTGGAGTACGATCATGCTGATGTGCATGAAGAGACAGTTGATAGAGTGTCAACAACGTACCAACAAGAACTTCGGGTTAGGTACAATTTTGTGTTCCTTTTTCTTTGAGAGGGTACCCAGTCTCAGTCCCAAAGAGACAGTATAGGGGCATGTGGCCACCTTCCCAACAGTATGCAGGTGGACAACATTGTTGCCACGACAGGGTGGAGGGAGGACCATAGAGGCCTTCGACGACAATTTCTTTGACTAGTGGCCACGACATATTCCGGCGATCAAGGATTACCCTTACATCAGGATCAAATTCTCTAGAAATTCGGACATGCCCATGCCTCCTAGCAAGGAGCGAGGCGAGATAGGTAACATGCTTTTAAAGTTATTTAATTTTTAATTTTTTTGTTATATATATCATTTTTATATGTGTATAGAGTACTGACTCTTGTGTATATGCTATATACATATGTGGGACCAGTGCGCCCAACGTACTTTGTGAGGAATCGATGATGTCCTCGACCAGAGGTAGGACCAGCAGTAGTTGGAGGACCAACAATTGTAGGGGGGGCCTCCAGCCGGAGAGGCTGGGAGAGTTTTGAGACGAGTGGAGCGCAACCTCATTGTGCTCACTCGCACCATACCCATGGTTGAGGTCAAGGATCTCCCGCCTTCTATGCAGCCTCATGTAGTAGGGGTGACATGGATATGAGTCCATCTATTTCGACGTTTGTCCAACGTCGTTGTGCATTATGGTAGGGCCAATAGGCCCCGTGCTTAGATAGGATGGACCTTTGATGTGTCGAGGGCACTTTTTGTACATGTATTTTTTGAGGGAATAAAGCCCAACGATGTATACTGAACACTATTTTTTTAGGTGTTCACGCCCACCTATGTACTCATGACACTTTTTGAGATATATATATATACACACACATTTTTTTATGTCTCATGGATTACATCTTTTACAAATGTATGTACATGTGTATGTGTGTGCTTTTCTTTTTATGTGTGTGCAACATGCCAATCTAATATTTGATTAGCTAGAGTCTTTGTCATATGATTAAATATCCTAGGAACATGTATATACATAATGTAATCAAAATAACGTTTCAAGAGACTTACCCTAAGGAATCATAGGTGTACAGTGGGATCATAAACATGGTAAACCCCCTTTAACTGGGACACAACCAGCTGAGCATCTAAGTAGACCCGAAGATGAGAAATGTCATGTGACAAAGCGTCACAAAGCAATTCTATCACTGCATTGCAATTCTATCATGAAGCATCTCCTAGACAAATACCTCTTGAAGATAGCAATTGGCCTCCAGGTGTGAAAATCACCCAAGCTACGGAAGCAAGCCTCTGAGTGTGTCAGCTATCATCATCTGTGAACCCAAAATACACCTTCGATTCACTTGACATCTACCACAGTGAAAAAGAAGACATAAATAACTACACATCCAAAAAACAAAAAAGACAAAAACTGTATAAGAAGATATACATATGTACAGGAAGTCACCCAAGTGACCAACCTAAGAGTAATACTTCTTGAGGTAGAGCCCATTTCTAGGCTCTGCCAAGGCATTTCCTTCAAAATCAACTAGACGGTAAGCACCCTTCTTCCAGACCTCTTTCACAATGAACGGTCTGAACCACATGGGTTTGAACTTGCTTGCCCCCGAGGGATCTTTGTATTGATTATAGACCAAGACAAGATCGCCTTCGGAGAAAATCTGAGTACGAACGGACCGATCATACTGACACTTGACTCGTTGCTTATGGGCCTCATTGGCTGAGGCTACATCACAACGCACTCGAGATATAGTAAGCGTTCCTCAAGCGATGAAGTGTTTGACAGTAATTCCACAACCAACTTTAAAGAAGGTATCTCACACTCAATAGGTAAGATTGCTTCCAGCCCGCATACAAGTTGAAAAGGTGAAAAACCGGTGGCAATCTTCACAGACGTTTGGTAGGCCCACAATACTGAGTACAACATCAAATGCCAATTAGAATTCTCAGAATCGATCGTCCGCTGAAGAATAGTCTTGAGAGACTTATTCATAGCTTCAACTTGACCATTCACTTGCGGGTAATAAGGTGACAATGTTCATTCCTGAACCTGATCTTTGACGTTAACTCAATCATCATTTTGTTTTGGAAGTGACTGCCATTGTCAATGATAATATCCTTCGGGATACCGTACCTTGCTACTATCTGATTAAAAATGAAAAGAGTCATTGTGTCGCCATCATTGTGATGCAGGAGCATCGTCGGCAAGCCTACGTGGAGAGGCAACTCAGCGCCTTAGTGCACCGTTGAATCATTTCAGAATCTTAACCACTGGCGTTTCCTGCAAATATTTTTGAAATGATCAAAAACTAAAGAAGATCAAATGCTTGGGAGTTGAGTGATCACGAGTGATTGGGGAGTTTCACTCCTAGTCTTAAATGTAACAAAAATTAAGTAACAGTTATTTTATTTTTTTCTCGAGTAGACGAGTAGTCGGGGGGGAACCCTAGGAACCCTCTGAGATAAATAGAAGTTTTGTACGCCTGAATGAGGTTGCGCCAAGTTAGTAGGAGAATGTTGTGATTTAGTTGTTGCTAAGTTTTTTTTGTTTTTGTTGGTTTATGATAGTTGTATCCATTTACTTTTGGATGAATATAATAGAGGAAAATTGACCCAAATGCATGGTGTTGCTACTGTTTACAACTCCCTGTTATTTTTGGTTTCATGAATGAATGAGTTATATTGTTGAATACATGAAACTGTGAAGTGTTTAGATAAGTTTCAATTGTTCTCTTCGTTGAGCTCATGCAAGGTGTGCATACAGTTCGCAAGGAGTGCGTTGACATAGTCTATTTCGGCTCAGAAGCTCAAAAGAGATAAACGTGAAACTTCCCTTTACAAGGAGTGCAAAGAGACTGTTGCAAGGTGTGCACAGTCATCGTAAGAACCTAAGTCTTGCATGAGAACCTGTTGCAAGGACTGCATAGATTCAAAAATTGACTGAGTGTCGAGAATAGGACTGTGAAGTGCAAGGAGTGCGTAAATATATTTCTTTTGAAGAAATCACTAAGTTCGGACTTCGTCAGAGATTCTGAGTTTGCAAGAAGTGCGTCGAAATCAAGCTCAGGAGAGACACTGATCAAGAATCAATAGAGAGGAGGGAGTCTGTTGAAAATTGCAAAGCGACGACTGAGATCAGTTCAGAGGAAGTGAGATCGTCCCAGGCTGTCAGATCTGGGAAAAGTTACTCGATTGTTAATCACGGGTTCTTTCGGGGCTTCGCAGATCGGAGGATCCAAAGTATCAAGGATACAAAAATCCTAAAACCCGAAGTCTGAAGTAAATATAGACTGTCATATCTAGAGGGACGCGTGGAAACAGATCATGAACTTCGAATAAAAACACTTGGGTTTCAGTTAAGAATTGAATCTCCCGAAACCTAAAGTCCGAAGTATATCTGGACCATCATATCCAGAAGGATGCCTGGCGACAGATCACAAACTTTGGATAAAATCTTATGGGTTTTAGTTGAGATTTGAGATTCCCAAAACCCAAAGTCTGAAGTCAATCTGGACCGTCAGATCCAGAGGGATGTGTGGTAGAAATCCACGCACTTCGAGAGAAATCGAAAGTTGAGAGTTGAGATTTTTGAAGCCCAGAGACCCGAAAGAATCGCACCCATCAATCTATGGGAGACACACGTCAGTGGATCACGAGCTTCAGATAAAAGAAATTCGGGAAAGGTAAAGTTTGAGATTTGAGATTTCTGAAGTCTGAAATCCTGAAATGGTTAGTGTCGTCGATTTGAGGAGGACACGTGGCAGGAGCTCTGTCATTTTGGAGAAAGGGAGGTTTGAGCGTTAAAAACTCTGAAACCTGAATCGTGAAGTAAATCACGAGCATTGATTTGAAAGGAGCATATCTGAATCGTTGATCAAGAGGTCCCACCTAAGATCACAAGATCAACATTCATGCTGCATTGCAGGGACAAAAAGTGCTCGGACTTTAAAAATCTGAGAGTGGGCTGCAATTGAAGCCACGGTATTGGAAAAGGGAGACGTGGCAGCTAGAGGTGAATTGTGGGGAGAAAAGTGGTGTGGCCTCAAACCACTTTAGGTCGCGCCCGCAATATCGTGTTTACGCGAGGACATAGCCCGAGGTCACATACAGTAAAGGGATAACAGAAGAGGAGTTAGCGCCTAGAAAATTACAGTCCAGTAGCGTGAAGGGAGAGATTTCGGGGGTTCATAGAACCTGCACAAAAAGACTGAAAGGGGCCTGTGTTTAATCACCAGGGAGACCATTAAGGTTTCAAAGAGTTGATCCAGCTTTGAGAATCGAATATCCTTGACCGGGAGGTTGTGCAACCCCGAGGGAGAATAGGGGGTTCTGCATCAAGTGGTATCAGAGCTTGATTTCGTCTATAGATTTCAGGTGAAGGAGACAAAGGAGATAGTATGATACCATCAAGTGGTATCAGAACCTAAAATTGTTTTCAAGAAGTGAAGAAGAGCTCGAAGGTGTACTCTGTGTGTGAGAGAAATCCATCACAATGCCGCCAAGGAGACGTGTAGAGCCACCTTTAGCCAATCGCACTATGGAAAGAGAAATGAGAGAGCTTCGTGCAATATTAAATGCGATGGAGGCAGCGCAGAGGAGGGTGCTTGATGTTGGGGACATCATTGATGCAGAGAGTGAAGAAGTAGAAGTCGAAGAAGTTGCAGGAGAAAATGTTTCCGGGGAACACTTGCTGAGAGCGGTTGTTAAATTGGGAGCTAGAGCCAAAGTAAACATCCCAATGTATGAAGGCAATTTGGATGTTGAAGAGTTGCTGGATTGGATAAGATCCATGGACAAATATTTCAACTATGAAGATGTCGATGAGGAGAAAAATGTGAGACACGATGTCACTAGATTGAAGGGCCATGCAACATTGTGGTGGGATGAACTGTAGACTGAGAGGAGGAGAAAAGGAAAATAGAAGATAAATAATTGGGACAAAATGGTAGCCAAGATGAAGGCTAAATTCATGCCCAAATATTATCAGATAAATCTATTTAGGAAGTTACAGAACCTAAGATAGAAGGGTATGACAGTGAAAGAGTACATGGAGGAGTTCTACAAGCTAAATATCAAGACTGGACAACGAGAGAAGGATGAGGAAAATTTTTCCAGGTATATAAATATCCTAAGGTATGAAATCCAGGATGAGATCAGCATGATGTCAGTGAGGACAATAGAGGATGCTTATCATATTTCTCTGAAGGCGGAGGAGAAGTTGGCCAGGAAACATAGTCAATGAAATAGAGGTAGAAGCTCGAGCAAAGGCAAGGGAGTTGCCCATGATAAGGCACAGAAATCCAAATATGGGATTGAGAAACCACACAGTCACTCAGAAAGAGGAGGAAGTTCCCGAGGAAGACAATGTGGTGGAAGAAGTTATTCTAGAGGAAGAGGAAGAAGAAGAGGAGGAGAAGTAAGGTGTTATGCCTGTGGAAAGACATGACACGTGTCTTGGGAATGTACCAAGAAGAAGAAAGAAGGAGGAGGTGAAACTCATATTTCTAAAACACAGAAAAGGAATGTTGAAGCAGAAGGTGCAGAGGATGGAAAATCCTTGATGTTGAGGAAGGTTCTTTTAAAACCAGAATTAGAAATTGAAAAGCCAGTGCAGAGGAACAATCTATTCAGGACAGCTTGCAAGACGAAAGACAAAGTATGCAAGGTGATAATTGACAGCGGGAGCACTAACAATCTAGTATCCATGGAAATGGAGGAGAAAATTGAGTTGGAGCCAACTACACACCCAAATCCATACAAAGTCTCATGGTTGCAAAAAGGACACCAGGTAATGGTCACTAAACAATGCCTCGTTGAATTTAAAATAGGTGGATATAGAGATAAGGTTATGTGTGATGCAATTCCCATGGATGTATGTCATGTTTTATTGGGAAGACCATGGCAGTTTGACAAAAATGTCATTCATGATGGGAGAAAAACTACATACACCTTGGAGAAGAATGGTAGGACACACATGTTGCTACCAATAGAGGAGAAGAAAGTAAAAGAAGAAGCCAGCACAAGCATATTTCTCATGAGTGGGAAGGAACTCCTGAGAGAATTCAATAAGGAACAGGAGATGCAGTTTGTTGTGGTGAGGAAACCGAGAGTTGTCCTTACAAGTACTTCGATGGATGATTTGCCTGAAGAAGTTCAAGATTTGTTGGAGAATTTTTCTGACATAGTAGTGGACGAGTTGCCTAACTCATTGCCACCCATCAGAAGTATCAACCATCATATTGATTTGATGCCAGGAGAAAGTCTGCAAAACAAAGCAACATGCAGATTGACACCTCAAGAGAACGAGGAGGTAAAGAACCAAGTCCAAGATTTGTTAGACAAGGGTTTGGTTAGAGAGAGCTTGAGTCCATGTGTAGTACCAATTGTTTTGAGTCCAAAGAAGGATGGAGGATGGAGAATGTGTACAAACTCGGGAGCCATAAACAAGATCACCATTAGCTATAGATTTCCTTTGCCAAGAATGGATGACTTAATGGATTGTTTAAGTGGAGCAAATTTCTTTTCTAATATAGATTTGAAAAGTGGATATCACCAGATAAGAATGAGAGAAGGTGACGAGTGGAAAACAGCCTTTAAGACAAATGAAGGGTTGTATGAGTGGCTTATTATGCCATTTATCTTAACAAATGCCCCAAGTACTTTTATGAGATTGATGAATGAAATACTGAAAGATTTCATTGGCAAATTTGTGGTTGTATATCTAGATGATATACTGGTCTTTAGCAAGACTAAAGAGAAGCATTTGAGACATCTAACATTAGTGATGAGGAGACTACAACAAGAGAAGTTGTTGATAAGTCTAAATAAGTCATGTTTTATGAAGACATAACTCATTTACTTGGGTTTTGTGATCTCTTCAAATGAATTGAAGATGGATCCAGAGAAGGTGAAAGCAATCAAAGAATGGCCATCACCAAGGAGTATGTTTGAAGTGAGAAGCTTCCTTGGATTAGCAAGTTTCTATAGGAATTTCATCAGAGTTTTCAGTGGAATTTGTGCACCAATGATGGATACAGTGAAGAAGAGGCACAAGTCTTTTAAATGAACAGAGGAGACTGAGAGGAGCTTCAATATATTGAAGGAGAAGATAACAGAATGACCAATTCCGGTCTTACCAAATTTTGGAAAGACAGTTCAAGTGAGATGTGATGCAAGTGGAGTTGCAATTGGAGCAGTCTTGAGCCAGGATAATAAACTAGTTGCATACTTCAGTGAGAAGTTGAATGATACGAAGAGAAAGTACTCCACATATGAAAAAGAGTTTTATGCCATAATTCAAGCCTTGAAGAAATGGATGCACTACCTAGTTCCAAAGGAATTTGTCTTGTATAGAAATAACCAGGCTTTACAATTCATAACCAGACAGGAGAAATTGAATCAGAGACATGCAAAGTGGATCGAGTTTATGCATAATTTTACTTTTGTCATAAAACATATTTATGGAAATGCTAACAAAGTTGTTGATGCGTTGAACATGAGATGTTTGATTCTGTAGGAGTTTCAAGTGAAGACCTTAGGATTTGAACACCTTAAGGAAATGTACAGTGAGGATCCAGATTTCAAGGAAGCATACGAAGCATGTGCAAATCATGTGCTGAGAGATAAGAGCTAGTGGACAAAGTATATGATTCAAGAAGGATTGTTGTTCAAGGGAAATCAATTGTGCATACCAAAATGCTCAATGAGGGATAACCTTTTGAAGGAAAAGCATAGTGGTGGATTGGTTGGACATTTCGGCCATGATAAAACATTTGCACAGTTGAGCAGTGCATATTAATGGCCAGGTATGAGAACATAAGTGATAAATTTTGTGAACAAATGTGGAATCTGCCAACATGCAAAAGGTAAAATATAGAACATTGGATTGTATCAGCCATTGCCAATACCAGAAAGGCCTTGGGATGCAATAAGCATAGATTTTTTTGGGACTGCCAAGAACACAAAGAGGATGTGATTCCATATTTGTGGCGGTGGATAGATTTTTAAAAATGGCACACTTTATCCCATGCCATAAGACTAGTGATGCAACACATGTTGCAAATTTCTTTTTCAAGGAAGTTGTTCGACTTCATGGATGACCCAAAAGTATTGTCTCAGACAGAGATACCAAATTCGTTGGTCATTTCTAGAGAACACTATGGAAGAAGTTAGGGAAAAAATTTTCCTTCATCTTAGCTTATCACCCTCAGACAAATGGACAGAATGAGGTGGTGAACAAAAGTTTGGGAAACATATTGATGAGTCTGGTTATTGAGCATCATAATCAGTGGGATCAAATTCTGCCACAAGCATAATTTGCATATAATGGCTCACCAAACAGAAGCATTGGAAAGAGCCCATTCCAAATATTGTATGGAATGCAGCCAAGAGGAGTAGTTGAGTTGAGAGACTTGGAACAGAGTGAGACCATAAGCACTGGAGTAGAATATTTTGTTGCAGAAATGCAGAAACTCCATAGCCAGATCAGAGAGCAGTTGCAGAACTCTAGCCAAGAGTACAAGCACAGAGTTGATCAACATCGCAGAGAGCTTCAATTTGAAGTAGGAAATCAGGTTCTGGCACATCTCAAGAAAGAAAGGTTTCCAAGGGGAACATATAACAAGTTGGAAATTAAGAATACAGGGCCATGTAAGATCTTAAGGAAGTTTGATGAAAATGCCTATGAGATTGAGCTGCCAGATGATGTGGGCATATCACCCATATTCAACATATCAGACCTCTATCCTTACAAGGGAGATGAAGCAGGAGAAATGAAAGATCAGAAAGAGGTTAAGTGGGAGAAGCAGATGCCTGTAGCAAAAAAGCCACAGATGGAGAAGATCATTGATTAAAGGATTGGCAAGAAGACCAGGAGGAAGACCTATTTTGAATATTTGATCAAATGGAAGGGACACTTGATAGAAGATTCCAATTGGGAAAATGAAGCTGATATCCAGAAGCAAGGAAAGTCAGTGTGGGAGCTCATGGACAAGAGTCCATGAATTTTTGGCTGGGGGAGTATGATGCAGGAGCATCATCAGTAAGCCTACGTGGAGAGACAACTCAATGCCTCAGCGCGTCGTTGAATCATTTTAGAATCTTAACCGTTGGCGTTTCCTGCAAATATTTTTGAAATGATCGAAAATTGAAGAAGATCAAATGCTTGGGAGTTGAGTGATCATGAGTGATCAGGGAGTTTCACTCCTAGTCTTGAATGTAACGGAAATCAAGTAACATATATATTTTTTTATTGAGTAGACGAGTAGTCAGGGGGGAACCCTAGGAACCCTCTGAGATAAATAAAGGTTTTGTACGCCCGAATGAGGTTGCTGCAAGTTAGTAGGAGAATGTCGTGATTTAGTTGTTGTTGAGTTTTGTTTTTATTGTTGTTGTTTTATCATAGTTGTAGCCATTTACTTTTGGATGAATATAATAGAGGAAAATTGACCCAAATGCATGGTGTTTCTACCATTTACAATTCCCTGTTATTTTTGGTTTCATGAATGAATGAGTTATATTGTTGAATATATGAAACTGTGAAGTGTTTAGATAAGTTTCAATTGTTCTCTTTGTTGAGCTCATGCAATGTGTGCATACAGTCCACAAGGAGTGCATTGACAGATTCTATTTCATCTCAGAAGCTTAGAAGAGATAAACACGAAACTTCCCTTTGCAAGGAGTGCAAAGAGATTCCTACAAGGTGTGCAAAATCACCGCAAGAACCTAAGACTTGCGTGAGAACCTGTTCGAAGGAGTGCATAGATTCAAAAATCTACTAAGTGTCGAGAACGGGATAGTGAAGTGCAAGGAGTGCGTAAAGATATTTATTTTGAAGAAATCACCAAGTCCGGACTTCGTCAGAGATTCTGAGTTCGCAAGGAGTGCGTAGGAATCAAGCTCGGGAGAGACAATGATAAAGAATCAACAGAGAGGAGGGAGTTTGTTGAAAGTTGCAAAGTGACAGCTGATATCCGTTTAGAGTAAGTGAGATCATCCCAGGTCATCGGATCTAGGAAAAGTTACTCGGTTGTTAATCGCGAGTTCTTTCGGAGCTTCACAGATCGGATGATCTGAAGTATCGAGGATACAAAACTCTCGAAACCCGAAGTCCGAAGTAAATAAGGACCATCAGATCCTAAGGGACGCATGGAGATGGATCGCGAACTTCGGATAAAAGCACTTAGGTTTCAGTCAAGAATTGAAGCTCATAAAACCCAAAGTCCAAAGTAAATCTAGACCGTCAGATCCAGAAGGACATGTGGCGACATATCACGAAGTTAGGATAAAATCTTGTGGGTTTCATTTGAGATTTTAGATTCCCGAAACCCAAAGTCTGAAGTGAATCTGGATCGTTAGATCCAGAGGGACACGTGGTAGAAATCTATGGACTTCGAGAGAAAGCGAAAGTTGAGAGTTGATATTTTCGAAGCCCGAAGACCCGAAAGAATCGCAGTTGTCGACCTACGGGAGACACGCATCAATGGATCACGAGCTTCAGATAAAAGCAATTGGGAAAGGTAAAGTTTGATATTTGATATTTCTAAAGTCTGAAATCCCGAAATGGTTAGAGCCGTCGATTTGAGGAGGACACGTGGCAGGAGATCTGTCATTGCGGAGAAATGGAGGTTTGAGAGTTGAAAACTCTGAAACCCGAATCATGAAGTAAATCACGAGCGTTGATTTGAAAGGAGCAGATGAAACGTTGATCGAGAGGTCCCACTTGAGATCACAACATCAACAGTCACGTTTCATTGCGGGGATAGAAAGTTCTCGGACTTTAAAAATCTGAGAGCGGGCCGCAATTGAAACCATGGTATTGGAAAAGGGAGACGTGGCAGCTGGAGGTGAATTGCAGGACGAAAATTGGTGTGGCCTCAAACCACTTTAGGTCATGCTTGCAATCACGTGTTTACGCGGAGACATA
The DNA here is from genome assembly GCA_009831015.1 of Picea engelmannii. Taxonomy (NCBI): domain Eukaryota; kingdom Viridiplantae; phylum Streptophyta; class Pinopsida; order Pinales; family Pinaceae; genus Picea; species Picea engelmannii. The sequence continues at coordinate 54,050 of ML780404.1, forward strand.
GCCCTAGGTCACATACAGGAAATGGCTAACAGAAGAGGAGTTAGCACCTAGAACATTACAATCCAGCAGCGTGAAGGGAGAGATTTCGGGGGTTCATAGAACCTGCACCAAAAGACTGAAAGGGGCATGTGTTTAATCACTAGGGAGACCATTAAGGTTTCAAAGAGCCGATTCAGCTCTAAGAATCAAATATCCTTGACCAGGAGGTCGCACAGCCCCGAGGGAGAATTGGGGGTCTGAATCACATTGTTAAACGTTGGCATAACTTCGACCCACTTTGTGAAGTAGTCTATTGGTACGATGATGTAACGATGCCCCCTGGATGAAGTCAGGTGACATGTAGTGAAGTTAATCCCCCACTTGGTGAAAGGACCAACAATAATGACAGGAAACATAGGAGCAGGATGTGCCCGCATCTTTCGACAGAATATCTGGCACAGGTGGCACTTCTTGACCGCCTTAACACAATCGTTAATTAACGAGGGCCAGAAGTAACATGCACGTAGAATATTTTGGGCTATTTCCAACCCAAACAAATGACCGCCACATGCTCTAGTGTGACAGTCGTTTAAAACGAGCTCTGCTTCTTCATGGATAAGACATCGGCGAAGAATGCAATCAACGCCTTGACGATACAAAGTGTCATCGAGTATAAGATAGTTATGTGCCTGATGTTGAAGATAGTAGCGACATTGTTCAAAGATTAGTCGAAGATGAGTGGGATGATCAGATCTTTTGCAAGAGCATGGTGCTAGATCATCAAAATATTCTTCGACTATGTGTCTAAGGTCATGAAAATCAAACGACATGGCCCACTGAAAGGTGGCTCCAACATTCTTCAGGACAAAGGGCATCTTACGATACGCGAACATGCCCCAAGGACAAATAAAAGTTGTTTTATGTTAGTCTTCGAGTTTTATTTGAATATGATTGTATTCCAAGAAACCATCCATGGATGAAAAGACCTCACAGCCAGCGCATTCATCGACAATCAGATCGATGAATGGGGTGGAAAAATTGTCTTTCTAGGCCTTATTCAAATCACAGAAGTCTATGCACACACGAATTGTGCCTTGTTTGGACACCCATTTCGTCAATTGTACAGGGTAGATAAAATTGGCTTTGAGAAGTTTCTCTACTTCTACCTTAATTGTTGTTGCTTTTCAAGGATTTACCGGACGAAGCTTCTGTCGGAATGGTTTGGCATCGGGATAAGTCGTAATTTCATGCTCGGAAATTCATGGGTTAATGCCTAGCATTTCCTCATAAGACTAGGAAAAAACGTCGCGAAATTCCTTGAATAACTCAGTGTAAGTTCGAATCTCTTCGGGGCAGCAGTCCGCTTCGTCGAAACATTCTCCACAACGCCAGGGGTTTTGGAGATATCTATGGGAATCGTTGTAGCGATACTTTCCATGTTACCCTCGGCATAAACTTCATGTGTAGCCAGAGGATTAATAGGACAAGAATTATCTCTATTCATGGTAGAAACAAATTCTCCTGCCTCTATTCCCCTTATCTCTCGAAGGAAGTAAGATCTATGATGTAGATCATCCCAAGGTCTATCGGGACCATTCAATGCCTCCAGAATCGCCTCGTTAGAGGGAAATACCAAGTCTAAAGGATCTTGAGTGGCAAGAGGACCTTGAGCCCAAATAGGCTAGAGAATTGGATCTAACTCCTATAGGTTAGTCAGATCGGGGTTGGTTGAATTTTGCTGGACAATGTTGTATGCAACCTCAGTGGCGGACAAGGGCATGGATAGGCCAGGATGCCCTGTCCCTTCCATTGAGGTCGATGGGGAAGGTAGATTCCACAGATCATTAAATTATCTCATTTGAAATGACAACACTTGTAGAATTGCAGCCCTAGGATGGTCGGGAACAACTGATATAAGCTTGACATCGCCAAAAGGTGGCGGGTAATCGAAAGTTCCCATCAACGATGGAAACAAACCAACACCTAAGTTGACAATGTCGGGTTGCAGATTATCAATCATCGGGATCGTGGAAGCCCCCGATGAAGGGTCAGGACAGGAGAAAGAAAGTTGGTCAATGGTCACAATCTAGCCCTCATGTGGAAAACACAAGACCTGAAAAACTGTAGCAACCACTGCATGCATCACATAAGTCCAACTCCTTCCTAACAACAGGTTGTAGTCGAGAGGTGCATTGACCACTTCAATTTCAACACACATAGTGTTTCCTCCCAACTGCATGGGGAAAGAAGGAATGATCCCATGTGGTTTGAATGATCGATCGTCAAATGTCATAAGCAACGTAGGCGATGGAGAAAACCCAGGCTGTCCAATGGCCTTCCAACATGCAGACGACATCACGCAAGTCGAGGCACCCTCGTCAACCATTGTACGGAAAATGTTCTGAGTAAATGATTTCGTGGTGTAATCCACTCTTATCTGAAACACAACGTGGTAAGGAAGACAGGGTTTTAAGTTGGTTGGATAAAAAATGATCGCTCTCGGGTTACAAGTCTCTACCGATACCAAGGCGAATAACAAAGATTTTATCTGCGAAGGGAAAATCTGGAGGACTTCCAAAGAAGACATCATGCAAGGGGTATATGCCAAATCCTCCACAATGGAGTAGTTCTGGGCGGCCCTCGCGTTTGGATTATGAGAATCCTTTTTAAACACACATTTTGCGATGTGAGTCATTGTTTAGCCCACCGCCTTCTCAATCTGTAGAGGAGTCGATGGGGTCATTGCTTCTTTTCCTTTCTTGGTAGATTCTAGCATTCTGTAATCGTGAGCCTTGGTCGCTATATTATCTTTGAAATTCATCATGTAAATATTTGCGGTCAGTTTGTTGTTGGTAGGCACGGGGGGTCCCTGACTGCCCCCTGATACATTCGAGGATGCTGAAGCCTGAGCCATGTTTTTCCCTTGTGGAAAAGGGTTCATCAACACAACAGGTTGTTGTTGTGCCAAAAAATTCTGAGCTTCTACAAGCCAAGGGCACAAATGAGTCGAGTGGTATTCCATGCAAAGGTTACACAGATACTTCGACTTCTTCTTCTTCGTTTTCCCCCAGCCAACATTATTGGTATCCTTTTTATCCCCTTTACCCTTCTTATTCCGTTGTTTCTTCTTTCCTTCATGCTACTAGTTGGCCTTAGGTTTCATCGATTGCACACTATGTACGTCCGACGTCTGGGTAGGGAGAACAATTGAACTAGAAGTATGTTGGCCACAGTCTGTTGTATCGACAATTGTTGCAACTTATTTGACAACAGGTTCATGGACTTGTTTTGCGTTGAGCCCACAATACCATTGGCATGGGGTCTAGAATTTTTCTTGGTTTTATCGAGAATAGACCGTGACGCATATGGAAAAATATCGTAGAGCATGCCAGACTGAGAGTAGATCAATTCAGGACGTTGCACTCTCATAATTGCCTGCTCTTTTGAAAACACTCTGGAATTCACTACGTCCTTGGATATGCAGGGCACCAAATACTTTAGGAACCACTCAAGCAAGAAAGGAGGAGGGACCTGGACGTTAATTAAGCTCTTTTGACGCCGCCATTCTCGAATATGACCAGAGATGTGGTCGGCCTTGGTTTGCTCAAAGTTGGCTAGCAATTTGGTGTCGACATCGTATCTCACAGGTAACTGGAAATGGTTCAAGAAAACCATTGCCAAGTCATTGAAGTAAGAGTACCTCGAGCGGTCGAGCTCAATATACCATTTTGCAGCACCCCCTATAAGAGTGCATTGAAAAAGGTGCAACTAGACGAAGTCGTCCCTCGGTGATTTTGATAAGCACCATAAATGAAAATTCGTCACATATCACATGGATCTTCGCTAGGCTTGCCTTCAAATTTCAGGATATCTGAGGGAAACTTAGTCGACATGGGGGGCCAATGTGGATCGTGACAAATTGGGTCATTCAGTAATCTCGACAAGTCTGGCAGATGTAGCGTTGCCAAAAACGGTAGTTTTGGTTGTGAACTATTTACAGGAAAAGAGGGTGTTGGAGTTTGACTGGCACCAGGTTGCCAGGAAAAGTTGGACCGTTGGCTAGGGTTTTGGTAAAATCTGTGGCCTTGACCAGCATAGGGAAATTGTGTCTATCGGGGTATCATCGTCTGACTCCCATAACTAGACGACATAGCTTGTGCGGGGATTGCTACCTACATTGTGTTCCAAGGACTTTGGAAGGGGATGCCCCCGACCGATCCGATGGGCATGGATACAGAGCCTTGCCCGAGGTTCCATTGAGCATGGAAGGGGTTTCCCCTGACCAACATCCCTTGCGAGGGAACTAATCCCTGTCAAGGATTCCAAAGACCATGTGTGGAGAAAACTCCAGTCGTCGCTCCCTGTGAAGGAATAATACCCTGCACTGGATTTTGTTGACCAAAACTGGGGTTTCCCCCAGCCGAGACAATGGTCGAAGAAAAAGTATTGTTCCCAAATGTGTCGAACAAAGAGAATGACATAGATCCCATCAACGTTGTATAAGATGAAGGTCCTAAACTACCTCCACCACACAAGCTGTAATTAGCATTTGGCCCGATTGGTTGTTGAAAAGCACCACCGACCGAAGGGGACGGAGGAGGTATATGACCCCCACCATAATGGATAGCATTAAAATGGACATAAGCGCCCCCGGTTGACCCTTGCATGGGAGCATTTGAGATCAATTCCCCCAGACCCATGGTCTATAAGGTAGAGTAAGTAAGAACTGAGATTGAATCAAAGTTTGGCATCCCATATGAGAAGGGAGGGACCATCACACTCTGAGTAAACAGAGCGGTGGTCGAAGCCGATAATGGTATCAAACCACTGCCTGAAGTTGAGGGAGTCGAGACCATTGTGGTCCTGAATAGCGAGGGTGGGAGAGGAGGTAGGATGCCCCCTGCAGTAGTAGTCATAACGGTAATATGAGGACTCTCAGACGAAGTAGCAACATCTGCTTCCATTGTCGCTTGTAGGACTAGTCGGTGCTCAGAAGGTGTCACCTCGGGGGGAACAAACTGAATCAAAATTTGCACTGTCAAGTAAGTAATAAGAGGATTAGTTGGCCTAAGAGCCTATGTCTCAAGGTTAGAAATGGTAGGTTCCTCCAAAGTCGAATATTCTCCTCGCGGAGCAGGCTTGGGCACAGTTTCCTGCTGTCTGGTCGCTTCAAATGACCCTTCTTGGTCAAGTCTTTGTCGCAACAGTGGTGGAGGTGGCTCCAATGTAATCAACGACAGACCCTAAAGCCTTCACGACCGACGGAGTTTTTGATATTCCACTTTGTGAAATGATCAACCGACACAGTAAGGCTTAGATAGCGTTTAAAAACCAAGCACACAGTAAAACATTTCCTAAAGACAAATCAAGCAGTCGATTTTCTACTAGGAAGGACAGTTACACCAATCGACACTATAGTAACTAACTGGTGTAAGTGCAACTCAAACACGGAAGCACCCTTTGGGTATACTCTGCGAAGCGCGATCTGACATCTACCCCAAGTATCATGATATAACCCCGAAGTCACCCATGTAAGTCGTTAGAATATGGGCAACTAGGTTGCCAACTCGCAGTCAGTCACCAGGAAGGTAAAGTCGGCAGTCAGGCAGATCGTAATGAGAAGGATAACAATTTTGAAGCCTATCAAGGGTATCGAAAAAAAATGGTGTAGAATACAATAGAGGATCTCAAATAGATTCTAGGTCCATGAAACTCCATAGGCAAACGCGGTCAGTATTATTCCCGAGACAGACCCTCAATATACATTCCCCACTATGTTCAGTCTGGCTTTGGAGGGGTTATCTCCACTGCCTTTCCTCATGTGACCTCGTGTTTATCCCCTGTGTTAGAGAGGGGTCACGACTAAATTTTATGACACTGGACTTAAGCACTCCCTAACTCAGACTCTAATGTTTGATTTAACGACCTTGAAGAGTTTCCTCTCAAAACCTAATTCAAGGCCCTAAAAACCCTAAACTAGTTTGTGAACCCTACAAACAGAAAAGTCTAGTGTATTTTAGATTAAGCGTTCTTTTTAAAGGCTTGATTTACTCACAAGGTATGGTAGTGAAACTAATGGTGTTATAAAGATATGAAAAAGGAGGAGAAAATTAAAGCACTTGAAAGCAAAATTACTTCGAAATTAAAAGCAAAGCTTGTAACCAACTCTTTGTAAACTCAACTTTTCTTAACTAACATTTCAAGATCTTGTAAAGAAAACCTAAAACTTTCTTTCGATTGACTACAAGCTACTTATGTTTCAATAAATCAAGAGGAAATTGACAATAAAGACTCTTTTTCCTTTTCACAAATAACAACTTCAACTACTTTTCAAATTGAAATGCAAGAAAATGATTTATTTATTTTTTTAAACCGCTTTAAAGAGAAAAGTTGAAGTAAACTTTTTGTTTTTTCAAGGCAAGTAAAAAGGATAAAAAGAAAACTAAAACAAGACTGGAAAAGACCTTCATCCCACTACGGATCACAGGGATTCAATCAAGAAACCAAGAAGGCAGATCTACAGCTCAACATCTTACTTAAAACCTATTTAGGGTAAACACAAGAAGACTAAGGAATCAAGTAAACTGGAACCTATACCCAGGCTATGGCCACAAACAAAGATGCTGGACTGATCCAAGAAATCTCTGAGAAGTGTAAACTTCAATCAGGAAAGAAGAAAACTCCCTCTTTTTCAAAGCGTATGTACACATGCTTTTTACTGTGTAGAGAACGTATGTACGCGGGCTTACCCAAGACATGGTGCATACACCTCTGTGTCTTTTCAAAAAGAAAAAGAC
>ML780404.1:60875-79974 GCA_009831015.1 Picea engelmannii
GGAAACCCCCCCCCCCCCTTTAACTACACCAGGGTTTAAGATGTAGACAGAGCGAATGACCATCTAAAAGTTAATCAATTCTCTAGTTTTAAACATACCAAAACAAACAAAAATAAATCAATAAGAGAAGAGATCGGGTAACTATACCTTTGATCCCACGTCTGGTGATGATCTCCTCAATCTTGGTAGTTCCAATGACTGCACGTCTCCTCCCAAGGCTGACCTACATCCAACGATAGGAAAACAAGGACTACAAGCATGCTATTCTATTCATGAGTTAGGTTTAGATATTAAACGCTAAGTATAAATCAATGAAAGTACACAAAACACCATCATTTGGGACAGGAAAATGTGATTCTTTTATTCATCATACAAAGATTGAAACTTACAATCTGTGTCGGCCATCATTCTGCGAACCTGGTCTAGGCTCCTCTTTACCATGCTCCAAGTGCACCTTGAATGGACTTCTTCTCTCAACCTTCAGATCACCTCAATGGAAGGGAATGGGTTGAATGGAGGAAGAAGGGGTTGATGAGGGAATGTTGAGGCAATCTCTCACAAAGGGAAGCAAAATCTTGGGCAAAGAAGGGAAGTGAAATTGGGTAGAGTTTCATTGTTATTATGCTTGGATGTGAAATGAGACCCCAACTCCTTCTTTTATATGACAAAAGGATGGTTATTCGGTTGGGTGACAGGCTATAGTAGGTGGATTAGTTGGGAAACTTCCAATAGCCCGTGAATTTCAATGAATTCCTTGCAACTTTTTAATTTTTGCAACTTTTGCAAGCATACACGGGTTGTAATGGTGTAGCAATTGTATGTACGCGAGTTGTAGTGGTGCAACAAGTGTATGTACGTGGGCTTTAATGGTACAGGTTTCGTACATCTTCTAAAAAATGTTTTTTAAGAATAACTTCTCAGCGGTGCTTTGGAAAAATATGCAAGTAAGAGGGCCAAGGCCATGTATGCATGAGTAGGGCATTTTAGGGCTATAACACCTTGGACCTTTCTTATTATAGCAGAAACAAGCTAGATATTCCTTGACATACATCTTCAGTTTGATCTTGTATTTATTAGCTTGTTTGCTTGGTCTCCTAGGTGTTGGTGTAGTTATGGATGGAAGAAGCATCCCTTGTCTACCCTCATTTAAGCTTCTACAAGCTGAGTGGAATGGTTTGTTTCCCACTCTATTTTTAGCTACCTTTTCAATTGAAATGGCTTCTTCTTTGATCCCTCTTGCCTTGACAAATATTATCTTGGTGGCCTTAGCTTGAGTTAATCTATAATTAATCACTTCCTCTTGTCCACTAAAGCCTAGGCCTTCAAGCTTGAATTTATGCTCAACTACAATACTGTGCACAATCCCTTGGCTTCTTTTTGTTATCCCTTGGGCATTGTATCCCATTTGTCTCTTGAGATTTGAACCGATACCTATGGTGTACTTTTCAAAATCACTAAATTTTTCTTGAGAAAGGTGTATGGAGGGTGAGCTTACCATGCTTGACTCAATCATGGTGTTGGATTCTACAACAACAATGTATAGTGTTTGCACTTCCTTGGTCAATTGGACAACTAACTGCAACTTCACCCATTATTCAAGTTCCTTTTCCAACTCTGTTATCCTCTCCTTCAAATGTCAGTTCTCCTCTTGGATATGCACATTGAAGCCCCTTAACTATTTTCGAAGTTTTAACCATGATGGAATTGATTCTCCTCAAAGTGATAACAACTACTTCAAACTCATAGATTCAACTACTTTTCTACTAATATGATTTGTAAATATAGGACTAATAGCCCTCATGTTTCACCAATGTATCCTCTATTGAAAATATATATAATTCCTTGCAATCACCTTGTTCACAATTTATTTCAAGATTTTTGTTTCCAGATTTGGATTCAATGTCAAAATCATGATGCACTCTACAACTCTGTACATTTGTTCTTTTTTAGTGGGCATACTCAACTCTCCAAAACTATCTCATGCAACTTAAACAATCAATTTATTCATGCAAGAGATATATTCATACTTTGTTCTTGAATATGCATTCACAACACTAATCATAAATCCACTGAACAATTCTTTGTCATGCAAAATACATTCAAACAATTTTGTGAATAATGCACCAACTAAATATATGTATGTGTAAGTTTCTATTTGTATGTCCCAAGGCCAATGTGAATCAACAAATTCAAGTAAGCTCTACTTTGAGTGTCAACAAAAGATCAACCTCTACTGTGTGAATATAAACAAGGCACTCTATAACAACTAATCCCATTATTCTTTTGTTTATTTAAGTGTCAAACTCAACATTCAAACAATTATGTGTGTGTGTATGCACACATGTGCGTGTGTGTGCACCAACATTAAACAAGCACTAAATAGCAAATGATAATGCTCCATTTTGGTTGTAAATTATTCACATTGTATATCACATGGAGATGAACATATTGTACTATCCTTGATACACAATTCCCAAAAGACACAATGACTAATTAAAATATTGAGTGTAAATACATATGTATAATGGGGTCATTGTGGTAAATGTCTATTCAACGATGGTTGTAGTTGATTAGTAGTTAAACACACATGGTCATGTGCCTAAAGAGTGAGGGTGCACAAGTAGTGAGTAAATGCTCACACTCTTAAGGAAAATTCCACCAATCAAGCAATGGTTTGATTTGGCTATAGGTAAGCAACCCAAAAATACAATCGACAAGCATTGAAACCAATTACAAACAAAGTAATTAATAACTCCATTGTAGGTGAATTATCAATGCAAATAGGTGTTGTGGCTAATTAAATAATTGTAATATCCATCATAGCAATTGGATAGTGGTCAAATACAACAATGTTATGCAACTCTATTGAATGGAAAACACATAAGAATATCTAGAGTTAAAGCAAACAATATAAAGAATCATATTCACAAAGCAATTAAATATGCCATAGATACAATGATTAACCACATTGAACAATGTATTTTTACCATGTAACCCCAAAAAGGATAACGAACATTCGACAGGGATTTTATTATGCTTAGAAAATTGCTAAAAATGGTGAGCTATGCACTCTTGAAAAATATTATGGTGCATTCTTACTCACTAGCAATGCCTTGCAGATTTTTTTGGCTTAGGGACAACCTTTGATCTTCAGGTAGGTATCTTCTCCTACACCCCTCATGCTTATGCAATTTCCCTTCTTCTTCATTTCCTTTCCAGTTGTATTCCTCTCCTCTTCGTTGTCTTTTGATTTTGACACCGTTCTTTTTAATAGAGATGCTTAGAAGGAAAACCCTCAAGATGATTCATTTCATCTTCCCGTGGTTTTTATCTCTTAGACAATTTTATTCAAACTTTGCCAAAATTTAATTATAAAGTTTGGGATGAGGAAATATTTCAGATCCATTTTGGATTAGAGGAACATGATGGTAAGCCTTCTAGCTCTTTCAAGTTCAATCCAGTTTGGTTGGAAGAAGGGTATTTTTAGGAATTGGTCCAAAAAAGTCGGTGGGTTATGATAGATAAGCTAGGGAATCTACTAGCTTTCAATTTGGAGTTACCTTAAAAAAGCTAAAATTCACTATGGTAGCTTAGGCATCTGATAAAAAAAGAAAGTATGGATAAGGATCTAATTTTTTTTTAGAAAGAAACTACATGGAATTTTGAAAAGAATGAGGAAGGAGCTTCCTAGGAAGGGGAGAAATTAAGATTAAAAGAGCTATAAATAAGAAGAACATGATGTTGGAATGGAGAGAGGTAAATGGAAGACGAAAAAAAGAGTCACATGGCTTGAAAAAGGTGATGAAAATATAAAATTATTCTATAATTTTTCTAATCATGGGAAGATGCTCAATACTATTTGGGAAATGCAAAATGGTGAAAGCATCATTGTCAGGAAAATCCTCGAGCTAGTAGATTTTGGAGTCAAGTACTTCTAGTAAATTTATAAAGAATCCAATAGGAAAAATATAACAAAAATATTGAAGTTAACTTTTTACTTCCCCAAGTTTGTGGTAGAGAAGGATAACCAAATGTTAATGGAGGAAGTCTTGGAGGAGGAATTGAAATCAATATTGGCATAGTTTAAGAAAGATAAAATCCTAGGATTGGATGACTAGCCTATGGAATGTTTTATTGGTTTTTATGATCTTGTAGAGGAAGGCCTGATCAAAGTCATTGAGTAAATTAAGAGTAGTTTCAAGGTATTGATAGTTTTTAGTTCCACCTTCCTAGTATTGATTATGATAAAAGAGAAGCTTGGCTCTTTTTATGAGTTTAAACAAGTCTCTTTGTGTAACCATGTCTACACAATTGTTGTCAATATTCTCATTGTAAGGTTCAAGAAGATTTTCTTAGAAACATAAGAAGTTTGAGTTTTTAGTTGGTAAGCAAGTATTTAAAGCTATCGTTGTATCTTAAGAAGGTCTCCACTTGATTAAAACTAAGAATCATCTTGCTATGGTACTAAAATTGGATTTGTCTAAAGCATATGACATAACCAATGGGTTATACCTCAAATTGATTTTCTTGCTTGTGGGTTCAACCTTCCAGTTGTAAAATGGATAATGGGTTGTATCTCTTCTATGTATTTTGTTATACTTATTAATGGTTCAACTTCAAAATTATTTTAGGCCTTCAAGAGGCTATAGATAGGGTTTCTCCTTATCTCCCTTACTCTTTTTGCTAGTTGTTTAAACTTTGATTAGGGATATTAAGGGAGCAAAAAGTATAGAGATTATTTCAGGAGTCAAAGTTAGTGGCTCTTTGTTATGAACCCATTTATTATTCATTGATAATGTTTTTTTGTTCACAAAATGGTAGTCTAAGTGAAGCAAGAAAGTTGTAGGAAATTCTAGATATATATAGTATTTCTACTAGTATGGAGTTGGATGTGTATAAATCTACTATTTACTTTAATGGGTTGGAGCAAGAGATTCAACAAAGCTTGATACGGATTTTCCCCTTTAAGCTTTTGGATTCCCAAGAATGTTTTAGGTATTCAGGATTCATAATGAACGTGAAACAGATATAGGAAGAGAGACTAGGGTTGGTTGCTAGAGAAAATTGAAGTTAGGATAAATATTTGGTGCAATAGGTGGTTGTCTATTGGTGGGAGGTTGACTTTAGTGAAGTTTGTTATTGAATCAATTCCTATGTTTTGGCATTCCTTGGCCTATATTACAAAAGGTGTCTTGGAAAGAATTAGGAAGTGGTGCATTAGATTTCCATGGTTGGATTAAAAGGATAACATGGGAACCCCTTGATTAAGTGGTAGTATATATCAAATCCAAAGGAGGATGGCGGTTAGGGGTTGAAGAATAACCATCTTTTGGAACTTCATTGCCAGCTAAAATTTTATGAAGGGCTCTTACCAATGAAGGTTTGTGGAGGCATACTTTAGATTAAAAGTACATAAATCAAGGGACTTTCATGAAGTGGATCACAAGCCAGAGGAAAAATATTAAAAATATCTCAAATCATTTGAATATTCTTGTTTGGGCCTTTGTAGTGATTGGTAAACATTTGGTATAGAAAGTGGGTAACAGAGAGCATGCCAGAATTGGAAATGATTATATCTTGGGTTGTGGAGAAAGAATAGGTTTTCTTGATAACATGATTGCCTCTTTATACGATAGAGATTTTTTTTACTATTGATCAAGTGTCGGACCCTAACTCCATAGATCTATGGTTTCAAAAATAGAATCATGCTCAAGAGATAGGACCTAAAGGATATTAGGAAGATCTGTGGAAGGCATTCATAGAAAGTTTAAAGAGGGGCCATTTTTTATTAAGGAATTAAAATGACTCTCTTACTTGCACATTCAATAATATTGGAGGTGAATATTTTACTTGAATGAGATACAAAGTTATGTTTGTATATGATCCTCAATGGTTTGTTTAGTGGTAAATAAAGATATAGAAATTGTGGGCTCCAAAAAAGACTCGAACATATCACTTGCTAGTGATGAGGAATAATCCATTGACCTGGGAAGTATTGCAAAGAATATGTAGACATGGTCCTAGAATATGATTGATATAGAGGTCGAAGGAAGAAAACATTTCTCACTTGTTAATTAAATTCTCTTATGCCTAATAGGTTTGGAAAGAAGTAGAACATATAACTGGTACTCCAAATAACATGTGCACAAATAATTAAATAATGTACACATAATCATGCAACAACATTCTCCCATAAGATTGATTTGGAGTTAAGGGGAAGGAAGGAGAATTTACATGTTGTCCCCAAGTAAAGACACATTCCTTCACCCCTAGAAAGGATCAAAGATGAAGGAACTTGGGTTTAGTGAGTGGCTTAGTGAAAATACATGCAACCTAATATTTTGAATGGAAAAATTCCATGTAAAGAACTTGATAATGAAGGAGTTGTTGTATGTAGTGCATATGGACCTCAATGTTTTTGGTACACTAGTGATCAACTAGATTGCAGACAATGTGGATGACACTTTGAATATTGCACCAAATAGTTGTAGGATGATCCAGAGAAAAACCAAATTCTTGAACAATTTTATAATCCAAAAATGTTTTCAACTGGCATTAACTATACCTTGATACTCTACCTTTGTAGAAGAAAGAGATATTGCATGCTACTTTTTACTAGACCAAGTGACAAGACTTGGAGTAAGGCATGGGGGCTTCACTAAGTGAACCTATGAAATATCATGTTCATTCATGGGATATTAAAGAATACCTCTAATTTCACTTCATACTGAAAAAAAAACCCCAAAATTGTTTTAATTGAACCCCCCTCCTGATACATCTATCCAATTTAAAACCCCCCTATTTTTACTAGATATATAGGAATCCATTTTTTCATGGAATTTTTAATACCCTTTTTTATTTCTATCCCTAGTACATAAAAATTACAAAACTCTTATAAGCTCTCAAATCACAAAAGTAACAAAAAAAGAAAAACAAGTGCACTAACATTCCAATATAGGGATATTCCACTATAGAAAGATAGCCTTTGGTTCAATGGATTCATGTTACACTACTTTCACCCCTTTGTTTAGTCTAATGCATGTTCATACATTCACTAAGGAAGGGTTTATGTAATTGTATATCCATTTGTAGACCTAGAAATATGAGTTGCCCCAAGTCGTAACTTTTCATGCCTTAGATCTCCGACCTCATGGACATTTTAAGACAATATCTATTTATTTATCTATCCAACTTGTCTTCAAAATAATATTTAGTCAAGTGATCTACCCCATAACCCATTCATATTTTCTTATTATTTAGGCTGGAAGGAATTCTCATTAGGTGAGATGTAAGATATTTTAATCCCGGGGCTCAATATGTCTGAGGGGAATTCCTACTTTCCTTCAGATAGAAATGAGTCACTTCTTCCTCATACTCTAACATTGTATTATGTCTTTTCATATATTATGATTGAGGTTGGACATAACACAAGGATATTATTTCCATCTAAGGGCTCAAACCCATATTTCCAAACATGAGACTTGCTTGGTTGGTTGAGCTCAATAACATTGAGGTAATCATAATCCTCTCCTTAAGTAATGAAAAAGGGAAATTACGCACATCCCCACAATGCTATATGGAGGTATAATGTATGTTGTGTGGTGATATTGGATTCCCCATTATTGTAATAACCTAAAAACCCTCATTCTCCCAACTACAATCACCCACTCAAAAAGAGCCCCAAATAGTGAAAAATTAGGGGTTTGTAGGAGATCCCCTTGAATCAATGAACACCTATGTTCTTAAATATTAGATCATGTTACGATATTTTATGAATTCATAGAACCAACCTACAAAAAAGTAAACCATACAATATTAGAGATAAAAATAGACATACATAAATACTCATAAAAGGGGGGGTTAGGACAACTGATACATATAAAGGTATGCAACATAGGGGATTTAGTTCTCAATCTGATTTTCCGTACGAATGTTTTGGTAAATCTTAGGAAGGGGTGAAGCTATGACCTAACTATCATTTTTTCTTTCAAAAGAGAATTTCACCATTGTTGATTGTGTATTTATTTATTTCCCAACAAGTCATCATCTAATATCTATAAAACCTCTGTAATACATATAAACTCCCCTTTCTGTATGCACCCCCGCAAAAATACCTATAAACCTACTTCAATTAAAAAACACCTATCCACACCTAACATGAAACAATATATTGACTTGATGTTTCACAATTTTAAAACCCCCTTTATGATTGAACATGATAATATATTGGCTAACAATTGAAGTCCCCATAGATTAAGGTTGGAAGTGTAACCAAAATCAGACCTCCTTTCATCAACATCACATGTCAAATATGAAGTTGTAAATCCCACTAAAGAAGAGGATCTTCCTTCGGTATACTTGATGCCAAACTGATAAGTATCCCTAATGTGGCAAATTATATGCTTTGTTTCCTTCCAATGACACTCATGAGGATCCTACATGAAGTGAGAGACCAAAATAACAACAAAGGAGAGGTATGGTCTAGTATCTGTCAAGTACAGAAGACTTCCTACCAATTGTGTATACAAGGTAGGATCAATCTTAGGAGTTGAACACTTAGCGAAAAAATTTGACACCTGATTGATAAGGAGAAGGGTCAGACTTGTAGTCTTCCATGTCAAATTGGTGAAGAGGGTTAAAATTATACTTAGGATGAGAAACAAAGATTGCCTTACTGGATGTTGAATTTGAAGACTAAGGAAATAATGAAAAAGGCCTAAGTCAAACATCTCAACATGGATCATAAGACTAAACTTCACATGGTTGATTTGATGGTTGTTACTCCTAGTGATAAGTATGGCATTGACATAGAGAACAAGAAAGAGGAGGTCATCATTTAAATGTTTAGTGTAGACACTAGTATTGGATTAACACCTAGAGAAACCAAAACTAAGAAGGAAATTGTCCATCTTTTCATACCAAGCTCTAGGAGCTTGCTTTAGACCATAAAGTGAATTCTTAAGGAAAAAAACAAGGGATATTTCATCATGAGAAAAACTTGGAGGATTTCCATTTAGATTTCTTCATTCAATTCCCCATGTAGAAAGGTGATTTTGACATCCATTTAATGTGCTTCCCCACCTTGAGAAACAATAAGTGAAAGAACAAGCTAGACTGAATCCATGTTTACGTAGGGGTAAATTTTTTTGAGTAATTAATTCCTTCAAAGTATGATAAAACTTTGGTAAAAAGGTGAGATATAAACTTATGCATGCTTCCATCTAATGAAAACTTGGTTCTGTAGACCCACTTGCAATGAATAATCTTGTGACCTTCATGAAGAAGAATGAGATCCCAAGTGTCTCTTTTCAATAAGGAGTCAATTTCTTCTTGCATAGATTCTTCCCATTTAGATAGACCACTTGATTCTTTATTCGTCCAAGGATATTTAGTTTCAATGTCTTTGGCCATAAGAATTGAAGCAACTAAGTGGAACTAAGAGTGAGTCTCGTGAGGATTTGTTCGATCGCCAATTAAAGTACCAACAACTTCCCTTATTTTTTGGAACCAATTCAGAAGTGGAATAGCTAGAGGTGTAGGATCATTAGATTGAAATGTAGGAGGAGGAGCTTGAGTCTCTAATGTATGCTCATCATTTGAAGAAAAGGGATCAATGATCCAAAAAATATACAAGTCTTGGAGAAGAAGAAGAAGAATATGTAAGCATGCAGACCAAGGAGTGTTTGTAAAAGTGAACATCTCGCCAAAATATTACCTATGAAGTGTGAAGTACAAAGAGCCTATAGGCTTTAACATCTTCAACATAGCCAACATATATACATCACTCACTTTTAGGTTGCATTGTTTTATGTTTTTCATCTAGAATATGAGCCCTTGCTTCAAAACCAATCACTTTAAAATGACTTACATCAGACTTGACCCAATGGTTATTTCTTTTCTAGGAGTATGGTTCAAGATACAATTAGCACAATTTGTTGTTTCTACCCAAAATCATGGTGCTAAATTCTTTAATCAAACCATATAGTTAAACATTTCTTTAAGTGTTCAATTCTTATGTTCAACTACTCCATCTCATCGTGGAGTGTAAGGCACATTATGTTGTATTTGAATTGTAAGACAAAATTTTAACAAAGTATTTATTAAAATATTCTTCACCATTATTAATGCAAATTATCTTGATTATATGTTTTGATCGATTTTCAACCAACTCATTCAAAGCAACAAAGAGATTGAAAACTTCAATTTTGAGTTTAATGAAGTAAACCCATGTGTGAAGTGATTACCATGATTGACTAGATGGAAATGGATATTTGTGATGCTTTCTCGAGATACAACCATGACAAACACTATTATTGAATGAGACAATGGGCAATACATGCACCATTTGATGATTTGAGAGCTACTATAAGTAGTGGTAGTTCAAATGACAAATTTGATCATGCCAAAATTTTCTCAGATCATTACTGTGAATAATGAATATCATGGTAGGTGATGAGGTTTCAAAGCTGCCAAATTTTTATAGCCTTGAATAATCATCAACGCATCTTGAAGTTATTACAATAGTTGGATCCTTTAGATCTTTGATTACAACATCATGAGTTGAAAATTCAACAATTTTTCCATCAACTGAATGAATAATTTAAAAAACTGAAATGAAATTAGCTGAGAGAGAAGGAACTATTATTCCTAATGATGGACCATAGTGGTTTGGTTTGAAGCATCAATTCAAATGTGGATGCAATATCTTTGAAAAACCCCTCAAACAACATATAAGACAATGTTAATTTGCTCATTAGGAAGATCTATTGTTCCTACTCCTACAACATCTAAAGGTGAACTGTTATTGAAAAAAATATAGAAGGTTGTACAATCATCAAGAATAGAGAAAAAATTCCTATTATTGGCCATATGAGAGGCCCCT
The DNA here is from genome assembly GCA_009831015.1 of Picea engelmannii. Lineage (NCBI taxonomy): Eukaryota > Viridiplantae > Streptophyta > Pinopsida > Pinales > Pinaceae > Picea > Picea engelmannii. Next base: position 71,758 of record ML780404.1, read on the forward strand.
AAGTCTAGAATTCAATCATGGTTATTCTAACATGTCATTGTAGAAAGAGCGTGAGGTTTAAAAGAAATAGAAGAGGAGGAAGAATCTGACAAAATATTATGATTTTTTGTGGCCACTGCCAACATTTGCATCGTGTTCTAGCAATGTGCATCAAGATGCCATATTTTCTACAAAACAACAAGACCTGAGGGGATTCTTCTCTTTTGACTGGATTCCCTTCTATGACTTTGGAGGAGGAGGAGTCACTATAGGAGAATTGGCGGTTATGGGTTGTTTTTCTTATTTGAACTACTTCTTGGAGGGTTTAGAATCCTTGTTGTTGGAGAAAACAAGGTTTTCTACTTACAACCATTATCAAGCACACCCATATACAAGATCTTGTCTTGATCACATGTTAACCATTCACAAAAAACTCAAAAGGATGCATTTTATAAGTTGGTCCTAATTTGACCTGAATCTGGGATGACCTTGATACCAAACTTGATCTAGTTCTAGGTTCACTTAATGAAAGGATCAAGTATAAGATCATTTTAATTGAACTTGATTGCATTAAATGTGAGATTGAAGTGCTTATGGAGACTTGAATCCAAATTGAATATAACTTGGTGAAATATGTTGTATATCTCATAATCCATTACTTAATGCATTTAATAAAACATAATTGAAGAAATAAAGCACGCATAACAAAACTTGAGATGAAGGAACAACACATGAAAAGAGATCACCATTGTTAACGGAGTTCACCAGTACGGATAGGTCTCTGGATCCACTAGAATACAAATTGGTTCATTATCCTTCCTTTGACAGGGCTAGAATCTTCTCACAAAATGTGGCACATATTCTTCAGACATCAGAAGGACGAAATTCTCCCAAAAGGGGCTTACATACAAACCAAAAACATGAGTGCTTGTTTGTCTCCTTAAAAATATCTCCAAAATATCCTCTAAAGGGCCTCCAAAATTCCTCTCATAGCCTTCTCCAAAGGCTTCAATTAAAGGGATTTAAATTGTTTTTCCTAGCTCCATAATACAAAAAGACAAGATCCATGAGTTTAGGATCTAGTACCTACTCAAGGACAAAAATGAGAAAACCCTTAACTTCCTCCTTGGACCTTGAGACTAGGAATCCACTTGTAATAAAGTGAGGAAAAGTCCAAGCCAACTCATAATACCCTTAACTTCCTCCTTAAGACTAGGAAACTAATTCCCTCTTAAAATTAGGAAACTAATTCATGAGTTGTATTCTGACAACTAATTTCCCATTTTTACAATTAAATGAATATATTACGTGAGATTCTCAATACTCACTTTAAGCATTAATCATTTGTCTCATGTGCATGACTAATACATGAGTTTTCCCATACATTTCAAAGTATTAATCGCCTTTATATTTTAAATAAATCATTTATAAGCATTAATTATTATTTTCCACCTTATTAATTAATTATCATTTTAAAGATTTATCCCATGGTGTGCAAAGTAATACTTTCGTGTGTGGAGATCCTCCTGGATCAAACCTCCCCACAAAAAGCACTTTTGGTCCTCCAAAAGTATCGAGAGAAACTTGAATTTCCGCAAGCAACTTCTAGGAAGAGTCTTACACTCCACGATGCACTTCTTGCTCCTTGATCTGCATAACAAGTCTCTGAAAGCCGCACCCTTCTTCTCCTTCACCTTTGTACTTCAAAATGAGGATGTCGATGTCAACACTTGCATCAATACAAATTTGTAGTTGACAATGCATAATTATGTTTTCAAAGCAATACCATACTTTCTAAGAGTTTATAAAACACTCATAGACAAGTTTACAATGGTTGCCAAAACAGGCCTTGGGAATAACAATGTCTCTCACTCAACAATGGTTACAAGACCCATTACAATATTTAGGCATAAGACAAATGCCTCTCACTCAACAATGGTTACACAACTTTTTGCAATACAAAGGGACTGGATTCTAACAAGCATGTGGAAATGTCTCTCCTTCAAAGAGACAACCTCCTCGGGAAATACAAGGACTAAGTTCTCTCAAACATGTGGCAATGTCTCTCCTACAAAGAGACGATCTCATCTAATGAAGGATGGTTTCTCACAATCATGTGGCATGAAATGTACTCTCTCACAATGAGTGACAATGGTCCTCTTTGAATATGTTGCTCAGATTCAAACATACTCATCATCATCATATTCATCTCGCAATTCTAATATTGTTGATTGTAAACATGACTACTCTTTGTCAAAGTGTCAAAATGGCCTCATCAGCACTGCATCACCTCAGTTTGCATGCAAAGGCTCAAGCAATGAATTCCTTGCAATAATTTAGATCTCTTTGCCTTGTTGTGGCACTCAAAGATGACTAGAATTTGCAACATACATTCATCCTTTTGCAAATTTTAAAAACTAGATAAAACCATAAATGCATAAAGCTTACATTGGTTTTTGTGCCAAGGTGCTCAAATAGCCACTCAAATCGTGATGAACATAGTACCAACAGGTCCATCTCATCTTTCTACAACTTTTTACTATAGAATTGACCTTGTTCTAAAAGGTGCAACGCTACCTTGTAAAGTGTGCTAATGCATTAATGGCAAAGTGGGCTTCTACTATGAGCCCAAAAATCTGTTGCTCGGATCAAAATTTTGACTGCACCAGTGGATACGTGGCGAGAAATTGTGCAAAATTGTCTACAATTTTGTCAAATTCGGTCACTGTCACCTCTTGGGATCCTTGCCTCGAAAGGTGTGCCAAAGCATTAATGGTAAAAGGGGGATTCTACCATAACCCTCAAATTTCGCTGCTCAGATCACAAAACAGACTGCGCCATTGAATTCGTGGTGAAAAATCATGCAAAAATGTCTATACTTTTGTCCAATTCTATCACTGTGATTTTTGGAACCCCCCTGGGCTCTCTACCGCGAAATGCATACCACATCACCCTATTGACGTCAACATATGTACTGCCACGTCAGTGTGCTGACGTCATGCTAACATCATCTTGTATGGTCTTCCACGTTGGATGATCACGTCATGCTAACATCAGCGTACGGCCTGCCATGTCGGATGATGACACTATGCTGACGTCATCTTGTACGATTTGTCAGGTCGGATGATGGTGTCATGCTGACATCATCTTGTACGGTCTTCCATAGTAGATGATGATGTCATGTTGACGTCAGTGCATGACCTACCACGTTGGATGATGACATCATGATGATGCCAATGTACGAACTTCCACATCAGTGGCCAAGTCAATTTCCATGTCATCTATACGAATGCCACGTCCTCCACCCTATCAACAGGCCACATCATCGACCTAGTCAGCATGCCACGTCATTGTACGACCATCACCATGTCATCATGTACAAATGCCATGTCATCGTCCCAGTCAGCTGCCACATTCGATGTACAGATGGTTCGTCACCGACCTGGTTAGTAGGACACGTCAACTATATTGATGCCACATCATCGATCCAGTTAGCAGGCCACGTCATATCTTGTACAATGCCACGTCATCAGCCCAATCAATTGTTACGTCACATGTACGGTCAACATGTCAATTGTATGAATGACACGTGGCAGCCTGCGGTGCTACCACGACAACTTTTACAACCTACCACGTCATATTGTATGGATGAAATGTGGCAGCCTATGGTGTTTCCACGTTAGCATGCTGACGTCAGCACTATACGGATTTCGCATGTTTGGCAAAAACTTCAGATGGCCATAACTTTGTCACTATAACTCTGTTTGATGAGTCGTTTGCACTGTCAGAAAGGTCTCGATGAGATCTTCAACATGCTGCTATTTTCTTTGAATTCTGGGTACTTTTATTTTTGAGCTATTTTTGAGCCCCATGGTTGAGTTACTCAAAATAGGCCACCCTTATCAACTAACTAAAAAATTGTATTCATCCTTTCAATCATCAAGACGAATTGGTTCTCCCTTTCGAGTTGTCTCTTCTCTGGTAGTTGGCTTTCTTCCTATAGCTAACTTCCTTTCTGAGTTGCTACGTCGGTTGGTTCCTTCACAGGTGCTTCTCCAACTTTATTGTCCTTCTTGGGACGCAACTCTAGATGGAGTATCCAACATGTGGCTTCCTGATGTCCACCCTTGTTGCAATGGGTGCATTGGTTCTTCTTGATCCATGTTTTCATGCCCTTCTTTTTCTTCCCATGTGGAGAAGGGTCTTCATACCTTAGCTTCTTTTTGGTTTCCATAACTTTCTTGTAGAAGGCCATTATTTTCCAATGCTTGGAAACAACATGGTTATTCATACCACAAAACGTACATGGTTTTCTATGCCACAAACTTTGTTGATCATTGCCAATTTCCTTATAATTAGAAGGAACGTTTGAATAATGAGACTTTTTATACCTTGATTGGTTGTCTCTAGTGTAGGCCTAGTGAGGATAACTTGCCTTAGCTCTTTCCTCGAACTGCTCACCTCCCTTTAGAGATCACTCATAATCATGATCATCGGAATGGGATGATGTCCTCTCATTCTGCACTTATTCATCACTTGAGGACTCTCTTGCCTATGTTTCTTTGGAGTTCATTCCATCAACAGTTTTGGAGAATGTTCCATCTTCCTCTCTTCCATAGCCTAGTCCTGCATATCGAGGTAGTTCCACCACTTCGATGGGATTCACAATTCCTTGGCCATTGGCTCCAAGGCCTCTTCATTTGTAATCCATCTTCTTCATCATTTTCAAGCCAATGCATGTAGTGTGCTTTTCAAAAGCACCAAAATCATCATCATAATGAGAATAACATGAAACTGAAGAAGGATTGTTTACCTCAATTATCAATTTTGGATAAGGTGTGGGGGATGGCTTTGCTAAGCCTTCATCACTTTGCAACTTTGTCAGAGCCTCTTCCATGGCTTGTAATTGAAGTCACAATATTTTATTCTCTTCTTCTGCATCTCGTAGTGTCTTCTTCAACTCAACATTCTTCGCTTGAATGCTTTGGTTGATTTCATGTAGCTCATTGATCCATGCCTGCTTTGGTGTCTTTTCCATTTTGCACTCAAAACCTTCAATCCCTATCAATCCTACTCTAATACCACTTGACCTGAAACCTGGTTGACCTTGATACTAAACTTTATCTGGTTCTAGGTTCGCTTAATGAAAGGATTAGTTATAAGATCATTTTAATTGAACTTGATTGCATTGAAGGTGAGATTGAAGTGCTTATGGAGACTTGAATCCAAATTGAATATAACTTGGTGAAATATGTTGTATATCTCATAATGCATTACTTAATGCATTTAATAAAACATAATTGCGGAAATAAAGCATGCATAAGGAATATTGAGATGAAATAACAACACATGGAAAGAGATCACCATTGTTAATGGAGTTCACGAGTATGGCTACGTCTCTGGATCCGCTGGAATACAAATCGCTTCATTATCCTTCCTTTGATAGGGATGAAATCTTCTCACAAAATGTGGCACATATTCTTTAGACACCAGAAGGACGACATTCTCCCAAAAGGGGCTTGACTCTCCCAAAAGGGGCTTACATACTGTAAGTTTTAAACCTATGAAATAAAGCAATGCATATAGATTCTTAAGCAAAATAGAATTTAATCAATGGCTCATACACATAGTACACAGAGATTTTATACCGGAAACCCTCAACCGGGAAAACCTTTCTTATCATTATATCAAATTTCACCATTCACCATAGAATATATATACAATGTTTTTAGGTATTCTGTAGACACCAAAACCCTAATCCCTTAATCTGGGATTAATTTACAAAACCGCTAAAAATAGCAAAATCCACTAAAAATAGCAAAAACCGCCCAAAAAAAAATTCAGGGCACTGCCCCGGGCTACCGCCCGTTGCTGAACGATGCATGTAACCAGGGGGGGGCATACCTACCCCCCCTGGGAGCCCCCTAGGAAAGTGCACACGACACAAAGAGCACTACTAGAGGGATCGTCAGACGCAGTTGTCATATCTGACGTGCCCACACACACACATGCAAAGAATATAACACATACCCAACATTCTCCCACTTGTTGTTTTCTTTGCATCCAGGGGTCCAGGGGGTTATATAGTCAACAATCCAGGGCAGAAATGGCCATTGTTACCCTACACGAGGAGAAATTTTCTGTGCTCACAGACTTTGTCAATGAATCTGCAACATTCTTCAAAGTGTCAACCTTTTCCAGCAACACCTTCTTTTCCTCAACCATGTCTCTCACAAAGTGATATTGAACATCAATATGTTTTGTCTTCGAATGATAAGTTGGATTCTTTGCCAGGAATATTTCACTTTGACTATCACAATCTAATCTCACTTCTTGTTGTACCAACCCAATACCCGAACACAATCTTTGTAACCATATTGCTTCCTTGCTTGCATGAGTGGATGCCATGTATTCAGCTTCTGTAGTTGAGAGTGCCACTACAGCCTGTCTTTTGCTCATCCAATTGATTGCTCCTCGAAATAGGTTAAACACATACCCACTTGTAGATCTTCTGTGATCCAAATCTCCAACCCAGTCTGCATCAACAAAGCCATGTATGTCCAACACTTTGTCCAATCCTGGTCTTCCTTGGTAGCACAATCCATAACTGGTAGTGCCACGAAGATACCTGAAGACCCTCTTTACTATTGTCCAATGCTCCTTCCCTGGTTTTGACATATACCTATTCAAAACCCCCACTGCATGTGTAATGCCTGGTCTAGTACAGACCATTGCATACATCAAACTGCCAACTTCACTGGCATACGGAACATGGGACATGTCCTCTTCTTCTTCATGTGTCTTGGGACACCGATCTGCAGATAACTTTACACCTATAGGAATAGGAACCTTGATCGGTTTACTTCCATGCATATTAAACCTCTGCAATATCGTCTCAACATATTTTCTTTGATTCAACCAGAGTTTCTTGTTTGCACGATCTCTTTTAATCTCCATTCCCAGAATGAAGTTAGCAGCATCGAGATCCTTCATGTCAAATTTGGAGGATAGTTGCGATTTCACCTCCTTGATAACATCCATGTTATTTCCTACCAACAACATGTCATCAACATACAACACTACATAAATGAAGTGATTACCAACCTGCTTGGAATATACACAGTGATCATCCCTGCTTCTTACAAATCCCAATCCAAGGATGTATGTGTCAAAATTTTGGTACCACATCCTAGGTGATTGCTTCAGACCATATAGTGACTTCTTTAGCTTACAGAAAAAAAATTTCTTTCCCTTCACTACAAAGCCTTCTGGTTGCTTCATGTAGATTTCTTCTTCCAGATCCCCATGTAGGAATGTTGTCTTCACATCCATCTTTTCCACTTTAAGATCAAAAGCAACAACAATAGATAAAATAAATCTAATAGAAGTTAACTTGGCAACAGGAGAAAAAATCTCACCAAATTCAATTCCCTCTACCTGGGAATAACATTTTTCTACTAACCGAGCTTTGTATTTCTCCACTTTACCTTGTGCATTAAACTTCTTCTTAAACAGCCATTTGCTACCAACGGATTTTCTTCCAAATGGAAACTCAACTATATCCCATGCCTCATTCTTATCCAAGGCATCCATTTCTTCAACCATGGCATTCTTCCAGAGTTTCCTATCCTCTGAATTCACTGCTTCCCTGACAGTTATGGGATCATCATCAGTAATAGATAAAGCAAAATTGGAACGAAAATCAGGTGGACTATACCTTTATGGTTGCCTTTTATCTCTCACTGATCTCCTCGATACTGGGGTATGAGGTTCTTCTTCTTCTTCTGCTTCCTCTTCTTCAGATGATTCAGATTTTGCATCATCCAACTCAAGCTCTATTTTCTCAGGTTTGTCTTGCGTTGGTAGGAATTCTTGTTTGGACACATATTTTACCTCTCTGAAAACAACAGCTCGACTGTAAACAGTCTTCTTGGTTTCTGGGTTTTAAATCTTATAACCTTTCACACCATCTTTATAACCAATAAAGATACACTTTTCAGCATTTTTTATCCAGCCTACTCCTATTTTCCTTTGGAACATGTACATAAGCATCACAACCAAACACTCTAAGATGTTGAAGAGAGGGTTTCTTTCCAGACCATACCTCGTGTGGAGTTTTATCATCCAACGTTGATGAAGGCGATCGATTGACCAGGTAACATGTTGTACCCACTGCCTCTGCCCAGAATTCTTGTCCTAACCCGGCACCGTTGAGCATGCTCCTTGCTTTTTCCATCA
>ML780404.1:122654-137964 GCA_009831015.1 Picea engelmannii
ATATATATATATACAAGATCTTATTTCTAAATATGCAATTAGTAAGCTTTAATGCTAACAACTCATCATGCAGGAATCATAAAGATTGTCATTAATGAGCGAAAGGTTCAAGGAGATCTCCCATTAATAACCAAAATTTGTGGAGGGTTATATTATCCCTTTCGAGTGTTAATTTCAAACATCATGGAATGTCTTTCGCGTGTCGTCGGGTTGGCGGGTTCACGAAACCTCCAATCCTTAATTGCTCTTCGTCGTGCCCACCACCTTCTCACTTCTAAGTATGCAATAACTAAGCTTTACTGCTAACAACTCATCATGCAACACCCATAAATATTGTCATTAATGAGCGAAATGCTCGAGGAGATTTCCCATTCACACGCATTGGACCAACATTTGTGGAGGGTTGTATTATTCCCTCTAACTGTTTGTTTCAAGCATCGTCTAGAGCTAACGGACGCTCTCGTAAACTTGTGGCACCACCTCAACAATAGTTTTGTGGAGATATAGTGAACATCTTTGGGCGTGAGGACCAGAACTTTCAGTGGTCCAGGGCATACTCTTACTACTCATCCCCTTTCGTCTAGAACAAAGTAATTTGGGCCTTTGGAATTGCTCGTGTAGGTTGTGTCCCTGAAGTTTTTGATTGTAAGGAGTTGGTCTCTTGGTGCATCGATAGATATATTTCAGGCCAAATAATTATTCCACTACGGGACCACTCTCTTGTTTCTTTGTCACCTCGGGTCTTCCGCAATATGTTAAGATTGTCGGAGCCAACATTGACCTTCAAAGGAGAAGACTCCAAGTAGTTCCTAAAAAAACATGATAACGGGTTGGACCTCTTGTCCAAGTTCCTAGAAGACCCGACGATAGTTCCTGAAGATATCACAAGCTTGTAGGTTAATTCATTTAGAAATCCATTCTGGGAAATTGCCTAGTTGTTTACAAGAATAACAGGACAGGAATCCACAATAAGTATTTCCCACGTGGTTCTTTATATTTTGTATTTCACAGTCAAGGAACAAGCCATTTTTTATTGGGGGAAGCTAGTTTCCATTGAAATATGTTCCCAATTGTCACGCTTTAAAAAGGAGAAGAAATTTTGTATGTCATCCTACTTGGTTTTTGAGATAGCGCATTGTTGTTTGTTTCCAAATTTTTCTATGTCCAAGAAGGTAAAGTGGGAATTCGACCCAGTAACCTTTTGGTACCAGGCCTTGTGGAGGCACAAGGCCTCCCACTGTTTTTATGAGGTTTTTAATGACTTTGTCTCTGTTTTCAAAGATTTATTGTTAGGACATGATGTTCCCCGCGTGTGTGACCAGGCAACCAAGTTTTTGGACAGGAAGGGGGCTCTTGAAAAAATGGAGAATTGCAGTGTGATAAAGATTTTTGGCTCCAAGGAAAATCCTGCTTTCCTTCCATGTCACATTACGGAAAAAATGTTTGTTACAGAAATAGCAAGGCAATACAACTATTGGTTGCATGTATTCCATGAGAAGAGAAAAAAACAGTTCATTACTCTGCTTTGGAAAGTTGGGGACTTCGTGTTGAGGAATGTCAACAAAATTGATGAATTCGCAACCCATTTCAACAACTTGAACCTAAGATATGTTGAAAGGCTAAGAGGGTTCGACCCTAATGGGATTTTTTTAGAACATTTACTAGCGGTTGGCTTCAACAATTCTTTTTTCCAGAGACGCCTGAGTGAAAACACAGACAATGACAACAACACTCTTGCTTATGACGCCAACGATCTAGAGACATTACAAAGCACCACTAAATTGTACAAACAACAGGGAAAAGGTGTGTTCAATCCTCGGCTACCACTCCCAAGAGTAAGACATCCCGGAGCAACTATCCAACGGCCCACCCCAGTAAGAAAGCAACCCATAATTATTCAAATGGAGGAGGAGATAAGAACCCTCATCGCGCTAAAATTGATAGTTCTCACAAGCTTCCCGTGAAGAAGAAGAGAAAAAATTTGTAGGGCCAGCGGAAGAGCCCAAAATTGAGAGTGAAGACATGGAACTTGAGACTGATGTGGATAGTGTATTCCGCAACGTTGATCATCCCAGGGATGCCATCCAGCATAGTCCCCCAATGAAAATAGCTAAGACCAAAATTTTTTACGAAGATGAATCCTTCGTATTCCAGAGTGTTGTTTTTTACAGCAAGTCTAAAAATTTAATTATTGAAAAGAGAGATGTAAGAAATAAGAAAGGGAATTCTCGTTCATAGATTAACCTTGGGAACATGCAGCTGTCCCAAATCTCCCGACTTCACCGAGCAATCAGAGATACTCTTGATGATTCCATTGGAGGAATTGAGGCCGAGAATGCCAGACTAAAGGACCGAGTCAAGGAATTGGAGGAAGCTTTGATTCATATGCCATTGCTTGCTAGTCCTTTAGCAATAGCCATGCCTTCCACCCCTGCATCCAAGTTAAAAGGATCATCCTGCCTCCTCGCATCGTGTAGAGGATATGTGGAGAATAATATCAAGAAAAGAATGGAGTTGATTACTGAGGCCTGGGAAACAACACAAAGTATGGCTTCCCTTGGAACGAGGGCACATGCTTTGCACAAACATTTGCAGGTGGATTTGAAAAATGAAGAACGTTTCTATATAGACACGATCATCCTTTTTGGAGTCCATGTCACCAACATGACAGATATGAGAAGAAAACAAGAAGATCTCCCCTCCCCAAACCGGATCACTCAATTAAATGCATGCTGGAAAGAGAAAGTGAAGAACCTGCATCTCATTGTCTAGTCATGTGAACAAGCCATATCAAAGAAAGAAGAATTATTCAGAAGGCTGACCGAAATAGACTTAGCCGAAAGTACCAACAAGGTCCAAGACCCCAACTTAATCGGCAACTCCTTGCCCTTAACTAAGCAAGCCTTCGATGAACAGGTAGATATTTTCAAGGGGTTGTCTTTAGAAAAGTTTTACATCGTCCTTGAATATGGTGAACATGACATGGACAACTGGCTATTGGACTATTCGGTACAAAATGAAGAAATCGATCAGGTTCTGTGTAATCTTTCTATCGATCTAAGGGAATTAGAAAAAGAGCTTCTCAACATAAAAATCTGGGATGAGATCAATGTGGCCCCCTTGAGAGGCTACATTGAAGAATGGCTCCAAAGGGAAATCGAGAAGCTCGGTGACGAAGGGCAACAAGCAGTTGGCACGATTCTAGTACATCGACGACAACAAGAAAAAGGCATCAACAAGCAAATAGCAAAGGGGGAGATATATACAATCAGTGTAAGTCTATACGGATCACATCCTGCTTTTATCAATCCAGTTATTCCACCTTTTAAAATAGAAATTTCTAACCAAAGACTGATACCTTCCAATTTCTTCTTTTCAGGTCTTGCACTCTACCGTCACCCACTTCTTCTTTCTATAGTCCCATTTCTTGTACATATTTCTTTTATGGTCTGCGAGAGCCCCAATCCCAGTCTATATGACAAACACATTTAAATTTCCAGGAATATGTAACAGACAATATTATTTTTTGATATATTTCAAATAAAACTATTTTTATCTCCTTTTATATTTATGTGCTCAGAAATTTTTAACTTTTTTTTTTTTGAAATAAAGGTTCCTGGAAAATAGGACCAGAAATCACACACATTAAAAACATTTTCTATCGTTTTGTATTGCTTCAAATCATTGCGACGAATATTCTCTAAGTCCCACATTTGAACTATACACGCGACATGAAAAGCTTATAGAGGAGTATCACATCTATAAGAACACAATAGGATTAAAAAAAAAATAGTTGTTTCTTTGCCACCGCATATAACTCTATTTCTCCTTACACATATAGAGACACACAAGCCATATGATCTATTTAAAGAAGTGACTATGGAAATTGTACTTAACTCTAACCAGTTCGAAGTATATAGAAATCATTATGAATGAATTTCATAAATACATTGAAGAGATAAAACATGCAAGGTAGGAATGGAAATTTCGAACATGGCAAGTCAGACTACAGGTAAAAAATAAAAGCAAGATGGATTATATACTTTCAAAAACTAAATGGTTTCATTGCCAGAATTGTTCTAGAGGCCACGTGTCATTTCCTGCATGAATACCACATGTGCCTCATGCTGCTTGCCACGTCTCCGCTGTAGTTTCCATTTTCCTCCGCTACTTTTTCTCCATCCCTATGCATTTATTCCCAATTCAACCCAGCAAAGACTATGCTACCATACAACACTTGTTTCTCTTACAAGTTTATGATTTTAGAGAGTTATTATTTTAATAGAAAATTTTTCTTCTAACTTTTAACAAGTCCTATATTATGATGTATTTAATGACTTTTCTTTTTGTTCTTGAGTGTAAGGTTTTAGGATCTCCAAACTTTGATGGGAAACTTTTGGATTTCCAAATTTTGATTAATGAATTTTATAAAATGTGATAAAAGTTAAAACATTTGAAAAGTGTAAATTTTATTTTTATTTAATAAAAATCGTGATTAAAAAAACCATTATAAGTTTTTAATTTTATAAATAATTTAAATAATTATATAATCAAATCTTATCATTTGGAATAAATTGATAGTTTTCGTTTATCACCCATTTTATGCACCTCTTTTGCACCTTGAAAGAACATTTTGAATTAGTATTACTTCAAAAAAATCCAAATCGCTTTGCATCCGCATCAAACCCATGAGGTAAAGGGCCAACCTGTGGATGAAGTAAAGGGCCAAAGAGATGATGTCAATTAAACGTATATCGACAATGTGGCGTACACCAGATCCATGAAAATTCTCCACAGATCCCTTTACCAAATAGTTATCATCCTCCTGCCATCCGTGCTCCCTTCAATGCAAAACCACTGCGAAAGAGAGCAAGACAGCAAATCCATACCTCAAACATGAGTTTACTCCAGTCATTTAGGAATGCCAAAGTCAATAACAATTTTTGTGGCTCGATGTCAGAGGAAGAAGAAGCTGCTCTGGTTCAATCATAGAGTCGAGGCCATTAACATTCATACTAACTCCAAGATGACTGATCTTCTTCCAGTATTTAGTTTTAGAAAGATTTCTTATGGAAGCGACACTGGGCAACTCGATGAAGCGCTTCACGTATTGCAGAAGAAGGGCATTCGCGCAAACTTCTCCACTTATGTTTTTCTCTTGCAGGTCTGCTTAAATAATAAGTCTCCGTCCCAAGGAAAGTTAGTCCATTCTCACATCATTCAAACGGGATTTAATCCAGACATGTATTTGGGTAACATGCTTGTGATCATGTATATCAAGTGTGAAAATCTGACTTATGCCCGTAAAGTGTTTGACGAAATCCCCAAACGAAATGTCGTCTCGTGGACTGCCATGATTTCAGCTTATGCGAGGCATGGATTTGTCGAGGAAGCATTGAAACTGTTTTGCCAAATGCGACGAACAGGTGTTCAACCCAATCAGTTCAGTTATTCAAGCATTCTTCCCGTTTGTGCGAATTTGACAGCTCTGGACCATGGGAAGGAGATCCACGGGGGTATCATTAAAACTGGGTTTCATTCTGACGTTTTTGTGGGGAGTGCCCTTGTGGACATGTATGTTAAATGTCGGGTGATTGAGGATGCACGCCAAGTGTTTGACGAAATGCCTGAACGAAGTGTGGTTTTATGGACTGCCATGGTTGCTGGATATGCTCAGTGTGGCTGTCTTGATAAGGCTCTGGAGCTCTTCCAGAAAATGCCTGAACGCAATGCAGTCTCATGGACTGCTATGATTGCAGGATATACACAGAATGGGCAGGTTGGCAAAGCACTGGAGCTTTTTCAGGAAATGCCGGAACGCTATCTCATATCATGGAATGCAATGATTTCAGGATATACACAGCGTGGGTGTTTTGTAGAGGCCTTGGAGCTCTTTCAGCAGATGCGTTTGACGGATGTGAAGCCCAATTCGGTCACTCTAACCAGTCTTCTGCCTGCATGTGCCAACTTGGCAGCTCTGGAGAAGGGTAAGGAGGTTCATGAAGACATAATAAGAAACGGATTTCAGTCTGACATATTTGTAGGGAATGCCCTTATAGATATGTATGCTAAATGTGGGAGCATAGATGATGCAGCCAAAATGTTCCACAAAATGCATAGACGAGATGTTGTCTCCTGGAGTTCCATGATTGTCGGGTATGCAGTGCACGGGTGTGCCTATGACGCTTTGCAACTCTTCAAAGAAATGCAACATTTGGGTACAAAACCTGACTATGTAACCTTGGTTGGGGTTCTTTCTGCTTGCTGCCATGCAGGCTTAGTGGATGATGCTCGGCAGTACTTTGATTGTATGATTAGTGATTATGGCATCAAACCTGGATTAGAGCACTATAGTTGCATGGTTGATCTCCTTGGCCGTGCTGGTAGGCTTATTGAGGCTTGGAACATTATCAACAAAATGCCAATGAAACCAGATGCCATTGTGTGGGGGTCCTTGCTTGCTGCTTGTAGAGTCCATAGCAATGTAGATCTAGGAGAATATGCCGCCGAACGCCTATTTCAATTGGATCCTGAAAATGCTGCTCATTACGTGCTGCTATCAAATATGTATGCAACTGTTGGCAGGTGGGATGGTGTACGGAAAATGAGGAGAATGATGAAAGATAGGAGGGTTAAAAAGATGCCAGGATGCAGCTGGATTGGATTGAATTATAGGCTGAATACTTTTGTTGTAGGAAGTAGCTTGCATCCCCAGAATTAGAAAACCAATACTAGATTGGGAACCTTCCCACCTCTGATGATGATTCCAAGTAGAGGCGGGGAATTAAACCTATGCTGCAGATTGGCCCGAGCATCAGAACGAATTTATTCTTTTCTAACATAGCGAAAAGCTTAGAATGCGCTTTGAGTTTATGAGCACTTCTCATTGAACAAGGGAAGGGATCATCAAGTCCTGTATGTTTGTGGCTGCCCCACTATGACCAAATACATCTCCAATATTGTCATAAAAGAAAAGATTGACAGAGATACCCTACTATTTCCATCACTTCAAAGATTGGTAGCATTATGCTAGAGACAATTAGCAATTTTACATGAAAAAAACGATGTGTTCCTCCGGTTATTATTTGTCGTTTCAAGGGAATTATGCGGACAACAGTAGCCTGCTTAGCAACAAGCGCCTATGAAGAAGATGTGATGGTGCTGTTTTTATATTAAGCTATCTCCCACTGTTTATTATAGTTCTTACATCTTGGTGACAGAATGTATATGAGATCATATCTGGAAAGCAGGTTCTTACTTTAAATTTCTGTTTGTGCAAAGCAAAGTTTCCCTTCGCAAAACTACCATGAATAGTCAAATAAGCTATAAATCAGAATGATCAAAATTATATATGCACTGCTCTGACTGCTGTTTTTGTAAACATTAAACAATTTCAATTTTCATGTAGAACATGAATGTGAAAATGATTTATCAAAGAGTGACTTTGGATTGCAACTAACCAACTTTTCAGGTAGTTCAAACCAGATAAAGTGAAAGGTACAAGCCTCGTTCATGTGCCAATTGGAGTCATCTTCTAGTTCCACACTTGGAACAATGATAATGGAAGGGACAATGATAACATCTTCGTCGCCGACAATTCTTTATCTACCACCAAGTTACATGGATAGGGAGTTAGGTTTTTTGAGATTGTTGGGGAGTAGGGCCATGTTACAAAGGATGACACTTGTAAAATACAAAAAATGAATAAAACACTACTAATGACTTTGTTTAGATACAATGACCTCTGTAGCCAATAGATCAACTGCTCTTTGCCTTTCTCCATGAAGCCTTCTAGTTGTTCCAAATAGATCTCCATATTGAGATCTTTGTTAAGAAATGTTGATGTTGTCTCAAGATGCCATGAAGCCTTCTAGTTGTTCCAAATAGATCTCCATCTTGAGATCTTTGTTAAGAAATGTTGTCTCAAGATCAAGAAGGATTTTTTCTGGGAAGATATTAAAATTGACATTCAAAAGTCTGTGGTTGAATGTGTGATCTGCAAACAAAATAAAGGAGAGACAATCAAGACCCAAGGTCTGCTACAACCCTTAGCCATACCAAGTCAATGTTGGGAAGAGGTTTCAATGGATTTTATTACAGGTCTACCCAAGTTTGAAAGAAAGATTATCATCATAGTTGTGATAGATTGACTCACAAAGTATGTCCATTTTTGCTCTCTTTCTCATCCTTTTATAGAAAGTACAGTAGCCACAACATTCATAGAAATAGTTCAGAAGTTACATGGAACCCAAGATTATTGTAAGTGATAGAGATCCAATTTTCATTGGAAATTTTTGGACTGAATTATTTTCTTGTTTGAGTACTCAATTGGTTCACAATGCCTCTTACCATCCTCAATTCGATGGACAAATTGAGATTGTGAATAAATGTTTAGAAGGGTATCTTCATTGCTTTGCATCTAATAAATAGACACTATGCTTTGTAGCTCTTTGGGAGTCAGATGATGCAGGAGCTTGCCTGCAGCCAAAAAGTTAGCAATATCTGCAAACCATGGCAAGTTAGTAGATACCGCAAAGAGATGTTCATTTGGAAAGCAATCTTCTATGGAAATTCATTTTCATTAGATATTATTCTAGAAAGAAAATCAGCAACTACATTATATTTTCCTGGTTTATCTAGGATGTTGATATCAAATTCTTGTAATACAAGCAACCATCTAGTGACACTGCCATTAATGATTGGGTTGTTCATTAAATACTTAATAGCAACATGATCAATATGTAAAATTACGGGGTATCTATATAGTTCAATTCTACGAACGAGAGATTCTTACTAACATAGTAAATTGCATATGGGTCATTTCCTTCTAGTTGCTTAGTACATCTCCAATGACGGTGTATGATGCATATGTGGAGATGTGAAATTGGAGGGACCAATCGGGTCCTCGTAAAACAGGGGCTTCAGACACTTTGATTTTCAATTTATCAAGCACATGCTGGCATGTCTCTGTCTATTCAAACTCAGTATCTTTGTTAAGTAAAACAAATAATAGATGAGTAATTTGTGAAAAAATTTCAATGAATCAACGGTAATAACCAACATATCCCAAGAAATTTTGTACCTGCTTTTGTGAAGTTGGAGTTGGAAAGTTTAATATTACCTGTACTTTTGTTGGATCTACTTGGATACTTTTGACTGAGATGCAATGTCCTAGTACAATGCCATCAGTTAACATCATCAAACATTTTTCATTGTTGAGGGCAACATTTGATTCCTTACACCTTATCAATGTTTTCTCCAGGTTTGTCAATGCCTCGTCAAATTCATCCCCATATGTGGTGAAATCGTTCATATATATTTCCACGCAATCATGAATTAAATCAGAAACATACCAATAACAACTCGTTGAAAGGTGGCAAGGGCATTGCATAACCCGAATGATAGAATACGATAGGAAAATTTCCCCCAAGAGCAGGTGAACGTTGTTTTGTCTTGATCTTCGAGTGCAATTTGGATCTGGTTATACCCACTGAATATGTCGAAGAAAGAAGAGTATTACTTTCCGGCCAACATATCCAAGACTTGATCAATGAATGGGAGTGGGAAATGGTCTTTGTGTGTTGCTTTGTTGAGTTCTCTATAGTCAACACAAATTTTCTACTTACCATTTTTCTTTGGTACTATGACCTAGGAGGGGAGACTCATTGGCTATCAGAAATTGAGTAAATGAAGTTTGTTGTAAGCAATTTTTGTAGCTCTTCGTTGACTATGTCTTTCAGCGTCGGATTTATCCGAAATTGGGGTTGGTGGATGGGTCAGGATCCTTCCTTAATATATATGTGATGTGTGCATAGGTCGGGATGGATTCCCTTTATGTCAGAGTAATCTGAGGTGAATGTTGTGTTTTTCCATCACTTTAACCAATCCCTTTATGTCCCTGATTTATTTTGAAAGTTTTCCCTAGGCTAATTTCTATGGTTTCTATAAGGCATCCTTGGTCTTTCTCTGGTTAGAATTTGTGTGCTATGGGCGAGATGCTTGTTGAGGCTATAGAAGCATGTGTCTCTAGTTGCATCACCTACTCAAGAATATGTGTATTTTCTGAAAAATAGGAAGCTATAAAATCATTGATTTCATCATCCTCTGTTTTGTCTCTTATGGCTAAGTATTGATTTATGGAGAGGACATGATGGGCTTCTCCTTCTTCCTCATTATCTTTTTCGTCAACCTAAAGTGGTGTCTCTAGGTCAATTTTGGCGGGAGGGTAAAAGGTTAATTGTGTTGTGGATGGCTTGTGGGAAATGGTCATATTGCCTGACCTACAGTCGATGTAAGCATCTGCGGTGGCCAGTCAGGGCCTTCCGAGGATTAGAGGATACCCTCCTAGAGAGGTTTTAGGTTGTACGATCATAAAGTCAGCAGGGTATCCCCACAAGTCTATTGAGATCACTACATCTTCCAATATGCCCTATGGTTTAATGGTTGATCTGTCGGCTAGTTGGAGTACAGTTGGGATTTCCCTAAGGCCCGTAAGACCTAAGGTTAGCATGGTCTCGTGTGCCATAACGTTGATGGCAGCCCTAAGGTCAATTAATGTGTTACCGATGAGAGTATTGTTAATCTGCACATTAACTACTGGATTGCTTGGATCTGAGTATTTCGCTGCAAGAGCTCCCCCCATCATTAAGTCGGACAGTTTTCCCATGACATGGACGGTTTGGGGATCCTTTCGTTTCCTACCGGGTTTCCTCGAGCAAAGTTCTTGTACCGCTTTTGAATATATGGGCACATCCTTGATGGCTTGGAATAGCGGTATTTTAACACACACATTTTTGGGCTCTCCCAGAAATTCAAACTCAGGTTGAGTGAAAGGTTTCTCTAGGTGCAACCTTTTTGGATAGAGTGGGTTTTGAAGTTTGGGGTGGGCATTCTTAGTTTTTGAAGGTTCCTAAGATCATTTTGGTTCCAATTCTTCATTTTGGACATCCCAATACTAATGCAAGGTTGTTCCTTGGTTAGAGTCTTCTTGGATCGAAGATGGATATCATTAAAGTCCAAGGAAGAGATGGAATAAGTAGGGTAGGTAGTGAGTCCAGCGGCTTGCGCTGGTTGGTTTGGCCTTTCGTTATTCATGTTAGGAATATGTTTTCCAGGTAGTTGTGATCAAGGAAGGGCGGATGTGTATGCCTGCATTTGGGGAGTAAGAAGAAGTTGCATGGGTGGTTTTGTCATAGGTTGTTGAGGCCTTGCTACAGTAGGATTTCCCCACCCCTGTTGCCATAACCAATTCGGAGGAGGAGGAGGCACCCATTGTTGTGTCGGCATATCCCATGGTTGAGAAGCAAATTGCATGGAAGGGTTAGTCCAATATGAATCGAAATATTGAGATTGATCTTGGATCATACCTTGAAGTCTCGGTTGTCAAGGTCGCTTATGAGAAACAAAACATAATTGCTTTGGTTCCTCAACTTTATGGTAGATAGCCTTTAGTCCAAGTTAGGATGGACAATTGTGAGTAGCATGGTCTTCACTACATATTCCACAAACCTCGATCTGATCCAACGAACATTCTTTCCATGGGTGCTTCGTCCTGCACTTTGGGCAAAAGATGGTCAAAGCTCATTTTGTCTCTTCCTTCTTCTTCCTTGTTTGCAATGTATCCAATTGGGAGCTCAAGGAACTAAGTATATCAGTCTTGAAGTCTTCTAACATGTTATTGATTTCTACCATCGTAACTCCACTTCCTGCGGTTTTTCTAGTTCTTATCAATATATCCCTTGGTCCTCTACTTGTTTCGATGTACCTCTAGAATATTTATGACAAAGTTCTAAGATAATATCATATTCCAATTGAGACATGTCTCCTCCATCCATCAAGTTGAGGAGTTCTATGCAGTCGTCTCAGACTCCTCACGTCGTGTCTCGAGAGCTAAATCTCCTTGCCTTTCCCTCTATAGGTTATAGTTGAATTATTCAACGTAATCTTCAGGGCTCTCATCTTCGTGATGCACCATCCTAAAGACTTCCTCCCTTATTTCCTTATCTTTGCAGTAGTCTTGATATTTTTGGAGAAATTTCTTCGTCATTTAGTCCCATGTGAGAATGTTATCCTTACCAAGACCCATGAACCAACGTAATGCAACATCCTTGAGTGTGGCAGGGAAGAGTTTCAATTTATGGGCATTTGAAATATAGTCATAGCTTCTGCAAAGTACGTCAAACTCGAAGAGGAAGGTGTCAAGATCTTCCTTAGATAATCCATGAAAGTTTGGCAAGGTTGAATGAGGGATGTTGTTCATTTTAGTCCCTTCATTCGATCCTCTGATTGGGGATTTGAAAGTGGAGGTTTCTTCCTTGAAAATTTCGCGTGCCATTTCTCTTCACGGGTTGTCCATTGTTTCTTTGGGTACTTCAGGAAAGATGAATTCTTCAGAGTGATATTGTTCATTGATCAGCCCCTCGGAAGGTGGAACCTCTGTGTGCATAGACCCTTGTACAGTGTCAGATTCCCGAAGGGAGGTCTTGGGCTTTGACAAGAAAACTTGTTGTAGGTGATAAGTAATTTCATTGATTGAGCTCCTTTCCCTCTTGTGATTGACCTGCACTATTAGTTTTTTGGGAGTTTTGGATGAACTAATAAATCTGCCTTATTGATCTCTAACTTTGTTCATAGAAAATATTAGAAAAACATTCTATGAATTGTTGAAAAGAGATCATAGCACTCGATCTACTAAAATGAAAATCTACACAACTAGACAACAACTACTTCTTTTGACAGTTCCCTGGCAACGATGCCAAAAATGACGAAATTTTCAATTACTTCATAATCAATTTAGCAAGCAACTAAAGAGTTGTGCATTTAGCTATCAATCTGGGGGTCATATCTTACTTGTGAACTGTTATGCATCGTATATACAAGTGTAGTGTTGTAGTTGCTAAGGAGTTGTAGTACTTCGAATGTCACAAGTCGAGATTTCAAGATACTTAATTAATTCACCAAGCTATCCTACTTCTCAAATATAAATATCATGTTTGCAGGAAAAGAAAATCACACTTGCAAAAAGTGAATCTCTCTTGTGGAAAGTAAATCACACTGACAAAAAATAAATCACACTTGTCTAAAGGAAATCACACTTGCGGACAGTGAAGTTATGCTAACATCTAATGGTGACTTGCTTAAGTAAAATGATGACCTTGTCTTGTTGTAACAGTTATACGTTCGTACTTCCAATGGTAATTTACAAAACCAATAATAACAATCCCAAGTTGTTGACGAATGAAACTGTCATAAATCTGAAAGAAAACATAATAAAGTAAAGTTGCAAGTGGAGTCGCAACAATGTGAGTTGTAGCATGAAAATTACAGCAACGCGAGTTGTAGTAATGCTTGTGATTACAAACTTACAAAAATCAAATCAACACCGATTTGCGGCTTATGATTATAGAATTCACAACAAAAATGAATTAAATACTAACCACACCTGAATTGCAATTAGTTGTTTACGAAATCTAGAATTGCAGCAATGTAAGAATACAAAATATCTACATAATTAAATGAACAGAAAATGAAATGATAATCCTACTCTTTAATATACAGGGAATACTTGACTAAGGAGGGGACCTTGCCCCCTTAGACAAGGCATTGGGCTATGAAATCAAAATCACACGATCACCAACACATCAACACGCGAACATGAGAAGAACGGAAATTATATTGTAGAACTATGAAAGTTACAATAACAACCAAATGTTATCGCTAGAATAATTATTCTTCTTTAGCTCAAGGGAGTTGGGGTGTTTATATAGTACAACCGATGTCTAAAACAAATCAAAGGGACGGATGGACAACCATGAGAATCGATTATTCATCCGTTTACATTAGTATTGCGAAATTTTAGTAAGGATCGGGCATGTACTGACTCAGATCAGTTAAGCGACAGTTGGTAGCCAAAACGATTTCTCTTTCGGTTGTCCACTGACCTCCTGTCATTTTCCTATGTGAGGAGCGTTCCCTGGCTGTCGACTATATTGTTGACTGCTATGCTGGCGGACTTTGCATTTGAAGTTCCAGCAATGGTTTCGCACTCAGAATTGCAGCAACAATGTCACGACAATATTGTCGTACTTGGAGTTGCAGTAGCAGATAGTGCAATTAGAGTTGCAGCAGTTGTATTGTGCTCGGAGTTGCAGCAAGGGAGAGGAATTGCGACCCTGTAAGGAGTTGCAGTGACTATAGGGAAGCCACTGTAATTGCTCTTGCATGGCAATGCTAGTGCATGAACATAACAAGTTTCTTAAGAAATATGTAAAAATAGCATAAAAATGGCATATGGGGAAAGATTCATACCTCGATGAAAAATGCGACAAAAGTGGATAACAAAGCTGTCAAAAAGGGAATGATTAGTGGAAAATGATAAGGAAAAAGGTACTAGGCGAGTGCTAAAAGTATGTCAATTTAGGCACTCGTCAAACACCAACAAGAAGTTCTCAAACTATTGAAGGACAACTTGATTACAACACAAAATATGATGAAACAACAAGTTAATCAACATTCCAACAAAAGGGAATTTGAAGTGGGGTATTGAATATTTTTTAGGCTACAACCATACAAACAGATGTCCCTCAAGCAACAAAAGAAGGAAAATAAATTAGCATCCAAGTACTATGGTCCCTAAAGATCTTGCACAAGATTGGAAGTATGGATTACAAATTGGAATTGCCTCCATCTTCATGTGTGTTATCACCCCATAATTTATGGGAATCATCTTATGACTGGGATATTATCTGTATCTGGTGATTTGGTTCACAAATGATATTTCATTCTTCAAATCATTTGTGAAAAGAAAAGAAAAGGAAAAGGAAAAAGAAAAAAGGGCAAAGAGATTTGAAATAAAAAGCCCCATGCAATAACAAGTGACTTGGTCATACCTTTCAAGCATGACCAAGTTCTTTTAAATTTCCAATGTTGATAGGGTAGTGAATACATCTGATCAGACCATCTAATCTTGATCAGATAGCCCCTAGGTTAGAATTAGTGAATACATCTGATCAGACCATCTAATCCTGATCAGATAGCCCCTAGGTTAGAATTAGTGAATACATCTGATCAGACCCTCTAATCCTGATCAGATAGCCCCTAGAAAGAATAAAATCTTGACCCAACTRTTTAATCTGGGTTAATTGCCTTGTGACAGTAGGATAGGACATAGGTTAATTGCCTTGCCCCCTCTGAAACTATCTTGGAGGTGAAACGAGTTCTGACCAAGAGAAGCCTCATGCTTCAGCTCGAGGAGAAAATCCAAGTAATGGATCAGGGAGTGCAAAGGTTTTTCCACAAGATAGACACTCTG
>ML780404.1:162604-187131 GCA_009831015.1 Picea engelmannii
CTTCCTAAGGGGGGAGGAATGATCCAGGTGGATATTGGTGGCCACTCGCCTATTCCACTTGGACCCCCACCATTGCTTCTTTCAGTTTTTCAGTTTTCGCACAGTTTACTATTTTTAGCAGTTTTTCGTGTCCTGAACTTCCAAAGTCCTTTTGAGGCCTTAAACGACGTTTTTTGGGAAAAAATGGAGCAACATGGATTGTATTTTAATGTTGCTCACCCAAAATTTGTAGTCCTCAGATAGATATTTCTAACGAGGTATAGAACGCGTCAAACGGAGATCGTATGCCAAAGTTACATCCCCGGGAAGTTGATGTACCAACTTACCCAAACGGGGCCCATAGTCTTGGCGGTTCATCTCCTAGGGTTAGGTCTTTGGATGTTTAGGGTTTTCCATTGTTTCTCAATAATAATAGGCCTTCGAGCCTCATTGTAACACAGTTCAGAGGCCAGTAGCCACAACATCTCTTCTCAGAGATAAGCTACCAGCGCCCTAGCTAGTTGATTTCCATTTTGTCTGTAAGCATAGTTCAGTCATTTGTTATTAATGAAATGAAGTCTTATTTCCGTTGCATCTCTGTGTTTATGTGTATTTATGTATTTCATTGTGTTCCTACATAAATCCGGATCATTAATATAAGTGAGATCTATCTCTAAGGTGCCTCCCAGCATTGCAGCAAACTTCCTGGACAGTAGCATTCCCCACACATCTAGGACATACACCACCACAATATCCATGTGGATCACTCTCTCGGGGTATCTTCCAGGGCATACTTCAACATTCTCAAATGCCCCATGAGTAGGTATGGCCCTGGACTCAAAACCTCACACATTCTTGTAAGGTCGTGTGACCTTTAGGCCTAATTTTTCCATGACCTTCAAAGACATCATGTTAGCACCTGCCCCTGAATCAGGCATACAGTTGTTAAGGCATTTGTTATCAATCAACAAGGTCATGAAGAAAGGTGGATGTCCATCATACTAAACCCTAAAGTGATTTTCTTGTAACATGATAGGAAGGTCCATCGGTCAACTGAACTTTTGAAAAAAAATTTGAACCTTTCCTTTACAAATGGGACTTTGATGAATTCTCTTAATGGAATGGTCATGTGCATTTTTGCTAGTGCACCTTCAAAGTCAAAGTTCAAATCCACTTTGTCAGTCTTGGGAGGATTCTTAGGAAGAAGTATGTTCATAGGTGGATGTCTTGTCTGTTAAATCACAGGACCAGTAGAGAGAGGTTGGTTCATTCTTTTTTGCCTAGTATATATTTGGAATTCTTGCTTCTTCAACTTTTCTCTTGATTCTTGGTCAAGGTTATTTATCACCTCCATCCAAGCCTTCCTAGCTTCTTCCTTTATGCCTTCTTGTTGTTCTTCAAGTGTGACATTGAGGAAATATTGAGGATTTTCAATGGTATGGTTAACAATGTTTACTTGGTCATGATCACCATTGTTGAAAGGACACTCATGCTCCCAATGTGACTCTCTGCATTGTAAGAACCAAGGGTGTTCATATACTACACTTACAGGAGCTAAAGTATTGGGAACATCTTGATCATTCTTTGGTCTAAAAACATGATTCCCTTTCTGAAATTTCCCATTGTGAGGAACCCTAGGAGCTTGTTGTTGAGTTCTTTCTAGGTTGACAATCCTATTCATCACTAGTTCTTGGGGTTTTACCATGCCATCTACAGTCAATTGTAGCTTTTCCAAGCTATCTCTAGTAGGTTCAACATTGTGGACTATCTTAAGTTTAGCATCCATTTTGACTCTTGGGGCTGAGAAAGGCTTGATTGTAGATGATGAAAGGTTGTCTTCAATCCTTGTAGTTACCTCTTGGGATTCTTGGATTGTTTTAGGGGATTTATATCTTAGGAGATATCCCAGTTGTCCTGTAAAGGCTTTGGTATAAATAAAGAGAAGGAAACAATCATAAGGATGATGGCTCATTGGGATCTTCTGCATCAAATTTTCAAATTTGTCATGGAATTCTCTAACGGTTTCATTCTCTTGTTTTACAGATTAATCAACCTTATCAACAACATATTGGGGTATTCCTTGACACTCCATCATTTGAGGAATATTTCCTCCAATCTATCCATGGTTTTAATACTAGCATCAAGGAGACCATTGTACCAACGTCTAATGCCATCATGGAGGGTAGCAGAGATCAATTTCATAGCTAGATCCTCAGCATCATCATTGATAGGATGAAGCTGAAAGAAGGCCCAGAAATTACTCATATGATCCTCGGCACTGACTACATCATTACCAGTGAATTTCGACAACCACTTCTCATACTTAGGGGGGAATTTTCCTAAGGTATCTTGGTATACTTGTCATGTCTAACGGTTTGAAGAGATTGGATGACCATTTCTTATGGTTATTGGCTAAGTTTGGATTAACAGTCTGAGTTTCTGTGCTAGACATCATGTTCAAAGGAAGATTTCCTCCAAATAATGATTTTACTACAGGATAGTTCCGGGGAGGTTTTCTTCTAAAGGACTGAGGAGGATTGGTACACCTCCTTGAGGTTTGTGGAGTTTCCAGATAGTTTTCTTGAAACTATCAAAGGGATGAGGGGATCACCCTCGGTGGAGTTGTCAGGTAAGCTTTGTAAAGTAAAGGCTTTTGAGGAAGGTCTTACCGAAAAGTGTCGTCTTTGAGGAGAATTGACTCGGTGTTCCCTGGCAACGGTGCTAAAATGTTATCGCGCAATTTGTACTTGCCCAAAAGCTAAAGGCAAGTGAACAATAAATTGGTGTAACAGGAGGTTATCATATCATTGTCACCTAAATAAGATACATATTTCTCTTTAGGGGTAGTAGCCCAGGG
Organism: Picea engelmannii; assembly: GCA_009831015.1. NCBI lineage: Eukaryota > Viridiplantae > Streptophyta > Pinopsida > Pinales > Pinaceae > Picea > Picea engelmannii. Next base: position 165,441 of record ML780404.1, read on the forward strand.
GAGACGTCCCCAATGACATGGAGGTTTGAGAAGGCAAAGGTGATAATATCAAGAAAGTTCTTCCCATCTCACAAGTCACACTGATCAAAAATTCCCAAAGGTTTTAATAAGATGAAGTAAAGATTTGCTTAAATGTACTTGCCCAAAACAAGACAACAAGAAAACACAATTTGCAAGTAACAATTGATATTAGTGCTTCGTAAAACCTTGGACTTTCAATAAAAGCAATAAGCTGATATAAAATATGAAGCAACAAAAATTTATAACAACAATGTATGTATAATTATAGCTTCACAATTATGCCTTAAACAAGCTTCAATAATGACCCAAAATGATAACCTAAAATTGGCAATATGCTAACATTTGTTAGAAGCAAAGAAGGCAATGTAAAATCAACTTTAACACTTGATTTTGGGAGCTTTTACTGCTCTCATATATGGTTGTAGCTTTATTTTTTAACAGCGACAACAATGTTAGTAAGTTAGTCTAATATAAGGTTAGGAACGGTTAGCAAAGATCTTGAAGTAGATGGTTTATAGGTTGTTTTCATCGATCAATCAAATGTAAGGTATAAACTAGTGCCTTTAAGGTTAATGGAGTCACTTTTGTAGCAGCGATCTTGAGGGAAATGAATGATAATAAGTGAACTAAAGACAAGAGGGAGGATGGTTGAGGTGTTGGTAACCCAAGGCCTCAATCATCCAAAACCCTAGAAGGAAAACGACTACTAGGAAGTAGGTAACCCTAGGCCCTAGCTGTTTTCCTTATTCTTTAGGTCAAGCTTGAGATAAATAAAAGCTTAATGAAGAAAAAGTACTAGAGTGCTACTAAGGTAGAGCTATAGCACTGTAACACACCCACTACAGGAACTAATATTTTTCGGCTTTTTCCTTCTTTTCACCGAGTAACATAATCCCTTAATTCCTATGGGGCCTGATGCAGACCCTACCATCCCTTATCCTTACCCATGTGATCATTGGCTATGACCACAGGCCTTACCGGAGAGGTGCTTCCGGATTTCGCGATTCGGGAAATCACGATGCATGTGTTCCCCTGCTCTCTTGTTTCTCGAAGTGTCAAAATCCGAAAGGAACCAACAATTTGTCACATCTAACAATGCCTCGGACTAAAACCTGGCATCCCACCTTTCGGAGTTTTGTGTACTGGGTTTTCGCGGTAGAAGAGGATGAGGGGTTCATACCCTTCGGTTTTCCGGGTGCCGAAACACCGAAAACCAAATCTACATGCGCTAAGCCATATCGGGATTTCACAAGTCAAGAATTCGGGACTGGCATGTACTAGGGACTTGCTTCTAGATATCCCAGGTGTCGAAATACCGAGACATCAAGACTTATCTTCGCTATTATTATTTCAGGGTTTCGCAAGTCGGGGTTTCGTGATATGCGCAGAAAGGAGGTCTCGCACTTAGGTTTCCCGGGAACCGAAACTCCTAAGCCTATATTCATCAATAAGCTCATTTCGAGGTTTCGCAAGTCGGGACTTCACAACTGGTGAGTACAAGGGAACTGACCCTTGGGTTTCCCGGGTGCCGAAACATCCAAACTCTAGACACGTTATGCCATTTTGGAGTTTCGCACGTCGGGATTTTGGGACTGGCGAGTACAAGAGACTTGCCCTTAGATATCTCGGGTGCCGAAACACCGTATCTCATCCACGCTATTATCATTTCAGGGTCTCGCAAATCGGGATTTCGAGACTGGCGAGTACAAGAGACTTTCCCTTAGATATCCCGGGTGCTGAAACACCGAAACATCAAGACTCTAATCATGCTACATTATTTCAGGGTTTTGCAAGTCAGGATTTCAGGACTGGCAATTACAAGAGAGTTGCCCTTAGATATCCTGGGTGTCGAAACACCGAAACACCATATCTCATCCACGCTATTATCATTTCGGGGTCTCGCCAATCAGGTTTTTGGGACTGGCGAGTACAAGAGACTTGCCCTTAGATATCCCGGATGCCGAAACATCAAGACCCTAATTACGCTACACTATTTCGAGGTTTTGAAAGTCGGGATTTCGGGACTGGCGATTACAAGGAAACTGACCCTTGGGTTTCCCGGTTGCTGAAACACCAAGACTTATCCACGCTAGACCTTTTCGGGGTTTCACACTTCGGGATTTCGCGATTGGCGAGTACAAGAGAACTTACCCTTGGACTTCCCGGGTGCCGAAACATCGAAAGACCAAACTCTGAGGGAACCATTCTTGCTGGTGCAAGGTCTCCAGACTTAGGCCATAAAATCCTTCAACGGATTCTTGGGTAATTATCACCAGGCTTGGGGACATGGCTAAAAGGCCTTCTTAACTTATCGAGCTATGAACTCTATGACAGGGGCAAGGTAAGCTTAGATATTTACTTAAATGTTAGTCCTTTCAAGGAACTCACTTTGGCTCTGGAATAGTGAGGGAACCTTCCCAGAAGGAGGTGCCTTCGGGGAAATCCAACCAAGACATCGCATGAGTCAAGTAAATGGGACAGATCTCCCAAGAATGGACTCAGAATCTGAACTTGTTCAATGTATATATATACATATATATAACTGAACCAAATATGGCCATACAAGTATAAGCATGCATCCACCTTTTCCGATCGAACACACCAGGCAAACACTTCTATACAGAAACCATTCATGAGTGTACAACCATGAGCATGCATTTCAGGAACATTCAATTTGAAATACAGGACATAAATACTTATCAGAAAACACTAGGTGTAATGCAACTGCTGAGAGGGATGCTCGTTTCCACCCAACAGTAGGCTCAATGACTCCAAATGGATTTACCACTAGCCACCCCCGAGCTAGACCACGATGCTTTGAGACTCAGTCTCTTACTTCCCGCTCGTCGAAAGTCCAGGACGAAGGTTACTCTCCTTCTCCTTTGCTCATGACTCACTGTATTTCCCGGAGTTCCTCTGGTTCTCTTTCCACGATTCATGTCCCGCGTGTGTGTGTGTATATGTGTGTCTGTATGCTCTTCTCTCCCCCCCCCCCCCTNCCCCCCCCCCCCCCCTTCCACACTTCTTTCCTCCTACGAGGTTGAGTGTGGCATGGAATTCCCTGTCCGATGGTCAGGTCTGAGAGCTTCTACAGATGGGCGGTTCGCCCCATCCCCTCATTTACTCTTGAGGATCCTCCCCACCTACCATCTAGGTAGGTAATTCATTTCGGGGTCTAAGAGTGAGCTTTGGTTTTCCCAAGCACGTACAAATTAGTACGGTTTTGGTTCGGTGGAAGTTCACGAAGCCACTCCCGGCCCCTTCCACCACCTCTCATCAGCCATCGTGGTCTCTTTTCAGCACATCCCCCTCTCAGCAGTCATGCAACATATATTCATACATCATTTACATTCCTTGGACCTTTTATACTAAGGTCCGTTGAATCAAACATTCACAATCTTTGAGTTTGCCATAGTTCTTGGCCAATATAGTTATTTTTACAGACTAGGGGAAACAGGGTGTTACAATTCCCTCCCCCTTAAAGGAACATCGTCCTCGATGTTCTATCTATCAATATGACATATATGTATAGGGGTAAAATAAATTGGATATGCTTGTTTCATGGCATCTTCCATTTCCCATGTAGCCTCATCTGGGCCAAAATGTTTCCACTGCACCTTGACCTGTGCAATGGTTCGGTTCCTAAGCGGGGTTTCCTTTCTGTCTAGTATGAATTGAAGTTCTGGTAGGAATTCTCCCTCCGGTTCCACCTGGATCACAGACCAGTCAATTATATGATTAGAATCATGTACATATTTCTTCAATAATGAAACATGGAAAACATTATGTGTGTTTACTGTGGGAGGAAGTGCTAGCCTATAGGCTACAGGTCCCACTCTATCTAGAACTTCAAAGGGTCCACAATACCGAGGTGCCAACTTGGCACAGGCTCCCATCCTCAGGGAACTCTTCCTAGGCCTAACTCTGAGATATACGTGGTCTCCCACCTGGAACTCTCTTGGAGTTCTCCTTCTATCGCCGTAGCTTTTCTGTCGGTTCTGAGCGACCTTTAGATTTTGTTTTATCTAAGTCACTTGTTGTTCCATTTATTTCAACATGTCGGGTCCAATGGTAACTCTATTTATGGGATTACTCCAACTGACTGGAGTGTTTCACGGCCTACCATAGAGGACTTCGAAAGGACTCATCTTCAGGGATTCTTGGTAGCCGTTGTTATAGGCAAATTCCACTAGTGGCAGGTAGTCTTCCCACTTTTTGGGTTGATGAATTACATGCATCCTGAGAATGTCTTCTAATATTTGATTCACTCTTTCCGTCTGTCCATCGGTTTGAGGGTGATAAGCTGTGCTAAATAGTACCTTGGTCTCCAAACCAACCATCAGTGATTTCCAAAAGTTGGAAGTAAATTTTGTGTCTCTGTCAGACACGATCTCTTTCAGCATACCATGCAGTCTAAATATCTCCTTCATGAATACGTTGGCGATGTTTGTTGCCTTACAAGTTGACTTGACGGGGATAAAATGAGCAGACTTTCTCAATTTATCCACCACTACCATGATGGCGTCATTTTGTTTGATCGAGGTTGGTAATCCGGTGATGAAATCCATGGAGATGGTTTCCCATTTCCATTCCGGGATTGGTAGAGGTTGTAATAATCTTGTTGGATGTCGGTGTTGTGCTTTTACCTGTTGGCATTCTATGCATTTGGCTAAGTACTCAGCTATGTCTTTCTTCAATCCAGGCCAATAGAATTGTTTCCTGGTGGCCGTGATCATCTTCTAGTATCCTGGATGGCCAATATAGGGTCTTTTGTGTAGTTCATCCATTATGAACCTCTTCAAGTTGTCACAATCTAGGATATACAATCTATTTCTGTAAGTGAGCAGACCTCCTTCCATCATCTGGTAGCCTCCATACTTTATCCCTGTGGGTTCTTGTTGTGGGTATGAGGTCACGGTCTGGAAGAATGTGTCTGTCTCTTGTGCATTTCTGACTCTTTCCTTGACATCCGTCTCGCAAGTGCTTACCGTTGCCAGGTGAATTGTTTTCATGCTTCTGCTAAGGGCATCGACCACCCTATTTTCCTTTCCCTTAATATGTTTGATTTCAAAATCAAACTCGTTGGGGAGGGCCATCCACCTAGCTTGTCTAGCATTGAGCTTTGGTTGGTCAAACAGATATCACAATCCATAGTGGTCTGTCATAAGTACAATTTTTTTTCCCAGGAGGTAATGCCTCCACATTTTCAAGGCGTGTACTATGGCGGCCATCTCTAGATCATGGGTCACATAGTTGACTTCGTGCTCATTCAATTTTTGGGATTCATAGCAGACCACACTTCCTCCTTGCATAAGGACTCCTTTGAGCCCTTCCTTACAGGCATTTGTGCACACGAGGAAGTCAGCTTCGGAATCGGCGATCTTCAGCACGGGTGCGTGGGTCAGTAGATGTTTCAGGGTTTGAAATCTTTCTTCACATTTTTGTGTCCACGTGAATTTTGTCCCCTTCTTTTGGAGGGTAGTGATTGGACACTCAATCCTGGAGAATCCTTTTATAAATCTCCTATAGTATCCTGCCAAGACTATAAAGGATCCGATATCCGAAACGTCCATCAGGGTAGGCCATTCCATGATAGACTTGATCTTATCAGGGTCTACTGCTACCCCTTCTTCAAATAGGACATGGCCCAAGTAATGTATTTACTTCTGGAAAAAGTCACACTTGCTAAATTTGGCATAGAGCTGATGTTCTCTTAGCACTTGAAGCACAAGCCTAAGGTGTTCCTCATGTTCCTCTCTATTCTTGGAGTAAATTAATATGTCATCAATAAAAACTAGCACATTCTTAAGGTCTTCCCACCAAATGGAAGCCTTTCCATTCAAGTTAAAGGTGGCTACTCAGGCCTTCAAGTTTTCTGAGAAGTCATGGACTCTGAAATCTTCTTTAGTCCAAGCAACCAGGCCTTCGCTTCATCTCCCTTCTTTATTTCACCATCGAAGGAGGGTGGTTTGGCCTTCTTAAACTCTTCGAGATTATGACTCTTGGAAAGTTTATGCTTCTTTTGTTTTCTTCGGGAATGAGAACTAGTTATGCTGCTAGAAGATCCCTCCGAGTCGCCAGCTTCCTTTCCAGAAGAATCATATGACGCTTGTCCCTTATCTCTGGGGTGGACCTTTCTCGAGGTGCTCCTCTCAGTGTGGCCACTGACATGACCATGTTTCTATGTCTAAGGTTCATGTTTCAATTGCCTTTGTATGTCAGATATGATCTGCAGTAAAACTGCATTAATTTTCGTTTGCTTCTCTTGCTCTTTTATCATCCTTTCGTTGTCAACCTTGCAGCTCTGTAATTTGACCATGAGGCTCCTCACAGTCTCAGCTAGATTTGGAGGGGTCCCTACCGCCCTCCTTTTGTCAGTCTCTTCGTCTCTATTGTGGGAGCCCTCCCCCACTTCATGGTGAGTCACCATTCTATACGTCTGAAATTTCCCACAGTTGATTGTCCACTTGTGTGCCAAAGAAAAATGCTTGTTGTTAGTCAATATTTATATATATTCATAACCTGCACACTATTCATATTTTTCACATGCATAGACACAATAGGGGTTTTTCATTCTTAACTTTGAATTTTGATTAAGGGGGATTAAGATAGAGGGTTACTCCTATTAAGAGTGCTTCGAATGGAGTCTTTGTGCAACCCGTTCATGAGCCCAAGCAGGCCAAGTGTTGTAACCATGCTCTGATACCAATTTGTAACACACCCACTACAGGAACTAATATTTTTCATCTTTTTCCTTCTTTTCACTGAGGAACAGAATCCCCGAATTCCTATGGGGCCTGATGCAGACCCTACCATCCATTATCCTTACCCATGTGATCATTGGCTATGACCACAGGCCTTACCAGAGAGGTGCTTTCGACTTTCGCGATTTAGGAAATCGTGATGCATGTGTTCCCCTCCACTCTTGTCTCTCGAAGTGTCGAAATCCGAAAGGAACCAACAGTTTGTCACATCTAACAATGCCTCAGATTAAAACCTGGCATCCCACCTTTCGGAGTTTCATGTATCGAGTTTTCGCGGTAGAAGAGGATGAGGGGTTCATACCCTTCGGTTTTCCAGGTGCCGAAACACCGAAAACCAAATCTACATGCGCTAAGCCATATCAAGATTTCACAAGTCAGGAATTCGGGACTGGTGTGTACTAGGGACTTGCTTCTAGATATCCTAGGTGTCGAAATACCGAGACATCGAGACTTATCCACGTTATTATTATTTTGTGGTTTCGCAAGTCAGGGTTTCACGATATGCGCAGACAGGAGGTCTCACACTTAGCTTTCCTGGGAGTCGAAACTCCTAAGCCTGTATTCATCACTAAGCTCATTTCGAGGTTTCGCAAGTCGAGACTTCATGACTGGCGAGTACAAGGGAACTAACCCTTGGGTTTCCTGGGTGCCGAAACATCCAAACTCTAGACATGCTATGCCATTTCGGGGTTTCGCAAGTCGGGATTTCGAGACTGGCGAGTACAAGAGACTTGCCCTTAGATATCTCAGGTGCCAAAACACCGTATCTCATCCGCACTATTATCATTTCGAGGTCTCGCAAGTCGGGATTTTGGGACTGGTGAGTACAAGAGACTTGCCATTAGATATCCCAGGTGCCGAAACACCGAAACATCAAGACTCTAATCACGCTACACTATTCCGGGGTTTTGCAAGTCAAGATTTTGGGACTGGCAATTACAAGAGACTTGCCCTTAGATATCTCGTGTGTCGAAACACAAAAACACCGTATCTCATCTGTGCTATTATCATTTCGGGGTCTCGCAAGTCATGATTTCGGGACTGGCGAGTACAAGAGACTTGCCCTTAGATATCTCGGGTGTCGAAACATCAAGACTCTGATCACGCTACACTATTCCGGGGTTTTGCAAGTCGAGATTTTGGGACTGGCGATTGCAAGGAAACTGACCCTTGGGTTTCCCGGTTGCCGAAACACCAAGACTTATCCACGCTAGACCTTTTCGGGGTTTCATACTTCGGGATTTCGCGATTGGCGAGTACAAGGGAACTTACCCTTGGACTTCTCGGGTGCCAAAACATCGAAAGACCAAACTCTGAGGGAACCATTCTTGCTGGTGCAAGGTCTCCAGACTTAGGCCATAAAATCCTTCAACGGATTCTTGGGTAATTATCACCAAGCTTGGGGACATGGTTGAAAGGCCTTCTTAACTTATCGAGCTATGAACTTTGTGACAGGGGCGAGGTAAGCTTAGATATTTACTTAAATGGTAGTCCTTTCAAGGAACTCACTCTGGCTCTGGAATAGTGAGGGAACCTTCCCAAAAGGAGGTGCCTTCGGGGAAATCCAACCAAGACATCGCGTGAGTCAAGTAAATGGGATAGATCTCCCGAGAACGGACTCGAAATCTGAACTTGTTCAATGTATATATATACATATATATATATATAATTGAACCGAATATGGCCATACAAGTATAAGCATGCATCCGCCTTTTTCAATTGAACACACCAGGCAAACACTTCTATACAGAAACCATTCATGAGTGTACAACCATGAGCATGCATTTCAGGGACATTCAAATTGAAATATAGGACATAAATACTTATCAGAAAACACCAGGTGTAATGCAACTACTGAGAGGGGTGCTCATTTCAACCCAACCGTAGGTTGAGTGACTCCAAATAGATTTACCACTAGCCACCCCCGAGCTAGACCACAATGCTTTGAGACTCAGTCTCTTACTTCCCACTCGTTGGAAGTCCAGGATGAAGGTTACTCTCCTTCTCCTCTGCTCATGACTCACTGTATTTCCTGGAGTTCCTCTGGTTCTCCTTCCGCGGTTCCTGTCGCATGTGTGTGTGTGTGTGTGTCTGTATGCTCTTCTCTCCTCCCCCCCTTCCACACTTCTTTCCTCCTATGAGGTTGTGTGTGGCACGAAATTCCTTGTCTGATGGTCAGGTCTGAGAGCTTCTATGGATGGGCGGTTCGCCCCATCCCCTCATTTACTCTTGAGGAGCCTCCCCACCTACCATCCGGGTGGGTAATTCATTTCGGGATCTAAGAGTGAGATTTGGTTTTCCTAAGCACGTACAAACCCGTACGGTTTTGGTTCAGTGGAAGTTAATGCAGCCACTCCTGGCCCCTTCCACCACCTCTCATCAGCCATCGTGGTCTCTTTTCATCACATCCCCCTCTCAACATTCATGCAACATATATTCATACATCATTTACATTCCTCGGACCTTTTATACTAAGGCCTATTAAATCAAACATTCACAATCTTTGAATTTGCCATAGTTCTTGGCCAGTATAGTTATTTTTACAGACTGGGGGAAACAGGGTGTTACAAGCACATGCTTCAATGAAGGTGTGTTCTTGCAAAATCAAGTAGGTGGATAGATATTGAGAGAAGGACAACAACATGTGCTTTTCTCCTAGGGTTTCACACTAGCAATTTCATAATCTTAATAAATTCAAATGAAAAGATACCATAACCATTCAAAGAAAGAAGAATTGCAGATTTTCACTTACATTCACCAAGAATAATCTAGTCACAAGCCCTAGTTGAAGACTTTCCACAATGAAAATTCCAAAAATCACCAATAAAATCTCCCTCCAAGAGTTGTGCACCACTTAGTTCAGCCAATAAGCCTTAAAGGAGGCTGAATTTCAGACCTCGCACTTGTGTGAGTGAAATATGATGAAAAATAAAAGGGATTTTTCCCTTATTTATACAATTCAAATGACCTTTAATTACAATTTAGGTCAAAAAAGGCTGACATGGCCAGTTACATCAAAAATCCAGTTTTTTACATATTAACAAATTAAACCCTAAAATGTGCAAAAGAGGTGATGGCATGCCCTCCTAGGGTGACATTGGGCATCATAAGTGAGACGTTGGCCTCCATGAGCAAAACGTTACTCCTCCCAAGGCCTCTGGATCATGCCACATGTGCCACTTGGCACACAACTGCCTCCATCATGTCCATCTAACATTGGGTGACGTCAAGGGTCACAAAGGTGGCGTCATGGGCCTCCCAAGCCCAACGTTTAGGGGGAAAGGCAAGACCCCTTGGGTCCAGGCCTGCCAAGGTGCCTCTAGTGGAATGCCCTTCTTTTTCTCCAATGCAAGCATCTGGTATATGTCTGTCCCTAGCCGGGGTCTCGGCATCCATCTACTGGGCTTTTAGCCCTATGGAGGTCCAAGCTAATCATCTCCCCATATGTACCTAGTGGGAAATAACAACTAGTTTTCTATCGATTGATACGACACATTATATCAATCAACATGTTCTGTGAAATTTCAATTGTTTTCCCCTGTATTATTGAGTGATATGTTTACCTTCTTTTAGTTGAGATCAATTAGACATAGAATGTCATTAGAAACGGTGGTACATCGATCAATATATATATGTTAAATGATGTATCAATCCAAGTGTGATACTACATGGATTTATGATCCTTGGAAAGTCATATTTGATTATGATGACATTATTTGCAACATGGGTTGATGACATTGATGAAATGGATCGTGTATGGATTGAATCTTATCAAACATATGAATAGCATACATTGAATAATATGATTCCAATATAAGTCACATATATTGATGGTGTTTCTCAATGTTGACACAGGACATATGTGATTCATGTAGACATTGCATTTTGATGGTTCGAGGTTAAACTTTGCACATTTTGTGTTGATTGACATATTTTTAATGGGCTTGGGGGGAGAAATCACATCTTCATTTTTCTGAAAAAAAATCCAAGTTAGCTTACACTAATCTTAAGAGCTACAAGTACATCTACATTGAAGATATTACATTCATTTACAGATTGTCTTTAGACCATATTTATATAGACTATCATTTGCCCATACTTATAACTACTTATTTTGTTACTAGATAATATAGACAAAGCATGACTTATACGAAATTTGTTTACAACTAAAGTACAACATAGAAAAAACAACATTTGAATTGGGGTAACCTAACAAAACTATTAACATACTTATGCAAGATGCTTTAAACCATCATACACAAACTTTAGAAAAAATAAATTAGAAATGGGATGGCTAAAATTTATGCACTTGATTGATGATTCTTTAGTTGTGGGACATGTTCCTCCTCTCGGTTTGACCATAAATTTAGTGATGTCCTCCACACAATGACAACTAGATTTCTTGAAAAGATTCTCCTCTTGCTTTATTTGTCAAAGGTGTGATATAGGATAGTCAATTTCTCCATCCCCTCATACTTTCCTTACCTCTAAGCATTTCTTTCATCCCTACCCCTGAGGCAATTTTAAAATTCATAATCAACATAATAGAGTCTATCGAAAATATTTTTTAGGGGCTTGTGGGGCATTAGAGTCTTCCCAAGTGAACTATTGGGATGGGAACCCTAAACCATAATATTCCAATACTACTTTTTTTTATCTTGAGAGGGTCATCCTATCATACCACTATCATTGCCTTGGTGAATGAGGAAACTTTCTTACATACTCATAGAATTTTAATGGTCACAGAATCCAGAAAACATTAAGAAAAAAGGGAGCTTGTATAGACAAAATTGATGAAAAGCACCACTACAAATGCTACCTTCACCCATCCTCACCACCTTAAGAAACTCTTCTTTTCATAAATGAAAAGCAATTATGTTCTCAACTTATAGTGACATAGGGTTAATAAACTATTTGTAGGAATTTATGGTTCCTTTGCAATCAATGCAAATTCAAAGATTTCACCTGAACCTTGAGCTTTCCCGAATCTATTTCATTTGAACTTTCAACCTTAAGGCTGAGTTGAAATATTAAAAACAACAAATACAACACTTATCTTCAACCCAAGTTACAAGGTAACCCAATAAAACAAATACGTACTTCAATGCCAACAAGTTATAGCCCTTAGGGCACACTTCTCAAGCAATTGTCAATTTGAAAATGACTTATTATAATAGATTTTTACAACAATAATTATCCCCCTTTACCTTTTATATGGGTGTTAAATGACTTAACAAATTACGTTCAATGCTATGTCAAATCAACATGCAAAACCAATGCTAGAATCTACTCAATCATGAAGATAACGTATGTTGAAATTTGTCATTTGGGTCTAGCACAATTAGTTGTGGAATGGAGTGTTATTGTCCCCACCTAGGTTTTATTCACATAAATGACATATTGAGGCTTTGAGACCTATTGGCCTTGTGCCTTGAAGAATCTAGGTTTCAACTTAGGTACTATCCTTGAAATGAGGGAAAGTGCTCCGGGGTTTTCCTTGAGATATGTTACCTGGAAAAAAACATATGTTGAAATTCAAATACGCAAGTACATGAAGTTTGGATAGCTTGAGCACTTCATATGTGTGTGTGTGTGTGTGTGTGTAAGATGTAGTATAAGTAAATACCACAGCTCAATACCTGTTAATACAAGTCAGTCTTTGTAAACCATAACTACAAAAACAATAAGAAAACCTTATCCACCAACTCCTCCTAGTGAGGAATCACTCCTAACCAAAGTTAGTCGCTCCACTAGATCCACAACAAGCTCGTACACATCAATAAGTCCACCTTGCCACCTTCACTTGCTTCACACAAGTGTACAAGATAGTCTCCCTCTATCTTCTCCACATCAATCACTCCAAATAGCACTAAGGTTTCCAAATGCCACAAAAACCTAGTCTTCTTCTCTCACAATAACTACATGATCAAGTGCTCCCTTTGCTCTTATAGAGTTTCTAAGGCACAAAATCCCAGCCATGTTCTTCCCTTGAATTTCCTCAATAAATTTAGCGCTCAAGACAAGGAGAGTAGATATAGACGAAGAAACAAGAAACAAGTTTTCTCTATCTCTCTCTCTCTCTCTCTCTCTCTCTCTCTCTCTCTCTCTCTCTCACACACACACACACACACACACACACACATATATATATAGAGAGAGAGAGAGAGAAAAGAAACCAACAATAACAAGTGGACCTACTCCACTACAAACAATCTAACTCTACAAAAGATAGGCCTACATGTGGAGCGCTCCAACTCTAGGTGACACATGTTAATATCTAAGGCATGCATGTCTAGCAAACAAGGCTCCAAGGCTAAAAACTTTTCAAGAAAGGTCCAACTCTCCTCCTTCAAAAGCCTCAAATGCTCCAATGTTACCTTCTAAGCCATGTGTACCTTTAGGTCCATCACACCTACTTGATCACTCCTCAACCTAAGCATCCTTTGTTATACTTGTGTTGTACTCTTTTTAGGTAGAATTAGCCTCATCCTATATCAAAGGAGGTATGGGGGGGTAACCATCCCCCAATCTGGGGGAGCACAAAGGCCCAACTGGACTCCAAAAGAAAATTTTGGGTTTTTTTTTGGCCTATTATGTGCTTTTTCAGCTAATGGTTTTTCAACCCATTGTAAACTAATTTTGGTTAAGGAATTAGGATTGTAATCTAATCCAAGTTAACATATTAGGGTTTTGGATGTCACCTAATACCTAAAATATTGTAATGTGGATGGTGAAGTTTAGATATTGAGATAGAGAGAGGTGCAAGTATATCTTGTGTATATTGTGTGAATGTACGATTGTTATTCTTATGTTTTAGATTCTATTAATATTACTTTTCTTGCACAACTTTATCAAACTCTTCATCCTCGAGTCAAGTACAAACCTCCATGCAGACAACCAAGTGGCCCCATGCTACCTAGGGCTCAATGCCCTCCTCCAAGATGCCCAACATTCCTTCTCCAAGGTCAACCATCCTCCAAGCAAGCAACCAAGTTCTCCATGTGTGCACTCCATAAAGAAAGTCACTAAGGCACACATGTATCCAAGTCTTGAAGGAAGTGTGTCGCATAAGCATCAATACAAGGCATATCAATCCATGAGCAAGTTATCTCCAATATGTACGTCCATCATGGTATAACCAAGGGTAATCAACACACTAATCACCTCACATCACATAAATCACCCCCAAGCACAATGTAAACAATTTTGGAGTGACCTTAAAAGCTAACACTCCCTCTTTTCAAGGGAAGTGTTTTCACAAACACAAGTCTACTCCCTCTACAACTCAACAAAACCCAACCTATGCAAATATTAACTTGTTATAGTCTTGGAATCAACCATTAAACCATTATATCCTGGAAAAGAATTGTCCTCTGAACATCACACTCCTCCATCAAGGAATCACACCTCGCCTCCTCAAAACTGAAGATTTTTGAGGTCCTATGGACTACCCAATGGGCCTGTCACTTGACCTCTTCTTGGGCACTATGTTTGGGTACTTTCAAACTCTTTTTCTTGTTGTTTCAGGAAATCCTTCTCGTTGTTCATAACATCCCACTAAATCTGAACTTTACCCTCTCCAAATCTTCCCACAAATCTTTGGTTTGATGCTCTTTAATGCCTCATCTTATAAGGATTAATCATGGTTGGTTTTGTTGTCCAATTTAGCCTTCAATAACATGCATTAAACATCAAACACACCTATAGGATATTTAACAACCTACAAGTGAAAATACTAAGCAAAGATGACAAATGAACACATATAGTTTTTGGTCAACATGACCTTGGAAAAACCAGTAAGATATGTGTGTGTGTGTGTGTGTGTGTGTGTGTGTGTGTGTGTGTGTGTGTGTGTGTGTGTAGATCTCAAAGTAAGAGCTACTACAAAGAAATACAACTAAGGAACCTGATACAATAGAAACTCCTCTTGAGATGATTTGGAGTTATTTATTTCTTTGTGCATGTTAGCCTTAGAAGTGTGTGCCCTTTTCTTTGGTGCACCTCTTCCACTTGCCTTTCCTTGCTTTAGCCCTTTCCTTGCCTTTTCCTTGACTTTACCACTTGCAGATAGCTCACAGTGAATAATAGTTCCCTCTTCCCTTTGTTTGTGTGCACTTAGCCTCAAGTGCACCCCTCCTCACAAAGCTTGTGCCAATACTCCTTTCTTGTGCACCTCCCTTAAGAAATGTACCCTTGCTTGACCTCTTGTGCACTCTATCACATGAGTGTGCCCTCCTCTCAAGAAGCCACCTCTAAGAGAACTTACACACTTAGCTTCTCACTAAATGTGCCCTCAAGCTCTTGCGCCCTCCTCCATGAATCTCTCATGAACTAGTGCACCTCCCTCCTTGAAGCTTGTTCCCTTCTTCTCCAAGTGTGCCTCTTTTCTCCAAACCTTGACTTGTTCTCTTCCTCCTCACTCAAATCTCTCAAGTGACAATGAATCTCTTCCTTACCCCTTTTGCCTCATTTAGCCTTCCTTAGGCCAAACCTAGACGATCAAGAGCCTAGATTCGATCTATCCCAAGTCTAATAAAAAAATGAGATTATATCTCATAAATCTAATTTGGAAACCCACTTTTATTTAAGTTTCAATAGTTTGATTTGTGTTCTCTAATTCACTTTACCCAAGTGAATTAAATGTCACCTTACCCTTAAGTGATTAATTTCACTTTATGACTTAAGTGAATAAAGTCAATGTGAAATTAGAATATAAAGTAAAGGTATAAGGGTAATAGTCTCCCCCTTTGTGTTTAGAGACTCACAAACACAAGGGGACCGCTTTCCTTGGTACTCAAATATCAATAAAAACAATTGGAAGGCTCACAAGTGGAACAAAAAAATGCAATATGGTCAACATGTCTCCTAAAAGGTATACTCACCCTCATTAAAGGTTTTGGTACTCCTACATGCTCATTTATCAGGGTGGATATCGTTGGCCACCCACCTTTTCCAACTCGCTCAAAAGAGTTTTCTGGCAATTTTGGCAATCTAATATTTTTAGCAGTTTTAAACTTCTGGGGCCATTTTGAGAGCCTAAATGAAGGTTTTTCATGAACCAACTTCTAAATTATATCCAAAGGCTCTTATTGAGCCCCCAAAATGAATCTCCTCGATGATACCTTTCCAACGGGCTATTGTGCACCTAAAATGAAGATTGTATGCAAAAGTTACAACCCTTGGAAGTTGATGTACTAACTTACCCAAACGGGGCCCACATGACTTTTGGCGCTTCATCTCCTAGGGTTGAGTTTTCGGATGTCTAGGGTTTTTGAAATTCTTTTTTATTGTAAAAATGCCTTCAAAGTCTCATTGTAATCATCTTCTTGTGAATGAGTGTAGTGCTCACATCTCTTCTCAGAGATAAGCCTCCATCATTCCAACAAGCTTGTTTTCCACTGCATTTTACAATTTCATCTTATTTCCTTATTGAATAGAAAACCAATTTTATTGTATCTCTGTTATTTTTTGTTAAGCATATTTTAATAATTTGTATTCATTTCGTTCTACTCATAAAATATGGATCAGTGGTATCAGAGCGGTCTGCTCCTTATCGTTTTAATGCATGTCCCCAACGAGGTCAGTGTACGAAGAATTGGGTCTTGAGCTTGTTTCTCTTGAGGAAAAAATCTCTCACACGCCCAAGCGACCTCTCAGGGAAGGAGAAAATAAATATGATGAGACAGGAGATCCTTTCAAAATGTTGCTTGAGGAAGCCCTCACGCAACAGAGGAACGAGATGATGGATAGTTTCGCGCAAATCCTTCGACGGCTACCAAAAGGCGACGCATCTTCCTCGAGCGGAGGTGCCTCCCCCTTCAAGGCGTAAATCAACTTTGATATTCCTATATTTGAAGGACAGATATACATAGATGTTGTAAACAAGTGGTTGAACCTACTAGAAGCGTATTTTTCTGTCCATAACTTTTCGAATAGAGAAAGATTACTTTTGCACTGCTCAAAGTCGTTCCCCATGTCAAATATTGGTGGGAAACTTTCTGGGAGCAAAAGGAAACAGAGGAACCCTCATTATTTATAGTCGCGTCCACCTAGGAATCCTTCAGGGATGGTATTAAGGAACAATACTACCTTGTCGAAAGTTATGACGACTTGTATACAAAATGGACCACACTGCGGCAAGAAAGAGACCAAGCATTTCCAGAGTTCACAAATATCTTCCATACTTTGCGCACCAAGTTGTGTATCAAATATTCAGAGTGACATATGGTGCTCAAGTATAGAGGTGCTCTGCATAGATACATCCAGATCGAAATGGAAATTATGGACATCTCGTCCTTGGGCGCGACGTACTGATATGTCGTCAAAATCGAGCCCAAGCTCGAACAAAAGACGCGGCAATTTGGGCCTAGGAACCCCTCACAGCAAAAGCTAGGAAGGGGTGGCCCCAACCCACAGAACAAAGGACAGAGAAAATATCAACAGTATCAAGACAACCAGTCTAAGCTGCAGGCAAAGAAGGACACCAGAAAGACAAAGAAAGATACAGGAAAGTAGTGTGACTTCCATAAGAGCCCTTGGCATAACACTGTTAACTATCGCTCAAAGCAGTCCCTAATGGCCGAAGTGAAAGCCTCTGAATCAGATGTGATTTCTAACTCTGAGTCAGAACCAGAAATTGGAAGATGGATCATTCACGCGAAACCCAGTCCCACCGTTGCTACCACCAATCTCCAGCCTAGTGAACTAGACGAGCCAGAAGAAGGCAATTGCCTCTTAAATTCACAGATGTGGGTAAAAGGCACCAAATTGCACTTTATCGTTGATAGCGGTAGCTAGAAGAACCTCATCTTAGCAAAGGTCATCAAGCGGTTGGCCCTGCCAACAATGCTGCACCCACAACCTTACACCATTGGATAGCTTCGCCAAGGAAGTGATCTTCGCATCAGGCAATAGTGTCGATTGTCGTATGACATCAAGCACTTCAAAGACGAGGTATTATGTGATGTTGGTCCTCTCGAAGTTTGTAATGTTCTTTTGGGCCAACCTTATTTATGGAAACTTCATGATTTATATGAGTCTATGCCTCGTAGTGTTATTATTACTTTGAAAATGAAATTTTATAGGATACCCAAGGCAATCCCTCCTAGTGTTATTTCCTTGATCTCTACCAATCAATGCAGGAAGGTCATCTCTCAGACTGAGAAATTTGTCTTCTTCGTGATTCACTCTCAGAGTGAGCGAAAGATCGTAGCCACATCCAGGGCCTCTGCGTCCTATCTCTCCACACAACAGAAGAAACTGGATAAAGTCATGGAAGAATACTCAGATATCTTCTCCTCTCCTATCGGGGTACCTCTGCACTGCCAGGTCAAGCATCCCATCGATCTGAACCTAGGTGCACCTCTACACAATGGGCCAATATATCATTGTTCTCTGTCAGAAAACGAGGAGATCAAGAGGCAGATCCAAAAAATGCTCCACAAGGGGCACATACGTCCCATCTCATTGCCTTGTGGGAGCCCAATTGTGCTGGTGCAGAAGAAATACGACACCTGGTGACTCTGCATTGAGTATCGGGCCCTGAATAAAATCACAGTCTGAAATTGGTACCCAATTCCCTGAATCGACGACCTCCTTGATCAGCTCACGGGGGTCAAATACTTCAGTAAGATTGATTTGAATTATGGCTACCGCCAGGTCCCCATAGAACAGAAAGATGTATGGAAGACCCCTTTCAAGTCAAAAGAAGGTCTTTTTGAATGGTTGGCCATGCCCTTTGGTTTGACAAATACTCCAACAAATTCTATGAGGATGATGGACAATATCCTACTACCTTTCACCAATACTTTTGTAGTGGTGTATCTGGATAACATCCTCATCTACAACAAGGCTTGGGTGGAACACTTGCAGCATATTCAGCAGGTTCTGCACACCCTGCGGCAGCAAAAACTATATGAAAACTTGGAAAAATGCTCCTTCGGCATGGACAAGGTCCATTACTTAGGCTACATCATTGATCGGCATGGTGTGCATGTGGATCCAGCCAAGATCCATGTCATTCGTGACTAGCCAGCCCCAATCACACTCATTGAACTTTGGAGCTTCTTGGGCCTCACCAATTTCTATCGCAAGTTCATGTTGGGATTCTCTTATATCGCATGGGCCCTCAGCCAAGTAACCAAGGGTGGCATTAAGGTAAAATTTGTGTGGGGCATGTCCCAACAACAAGCCTTCGATGACTTGAAGAAGCATTTTTTCTCATCCCCAGTACTTTCATTATTAAACCTGCAACATCCCTTTGAGATCGAGACAGATGCTTCAGACTATGTTGTGGGCATCGTTCTCACTCAACACGGCCACCTCGTAGCATATCATAGTGAGACACTATCATATGATATATGTAAGTACCATACTTATGACAAAGAAATTTACTCCATTGTGCAAGCCTGACGCCAGTGAAGACATTACATTCTTAGGAAGGAGACAGTCATCCACATTGATCACAAGCCACTACAGTTCATGCAAACCCAAGGAAAATTGTAAAATCCCCACCATTAGAAGTATAATATAGGAAGTACCAATCGAGTTGTTGATTTCCTCAGCCGACCTCCAGTTGTAACACTCACCATGGTGCTAGACTCTTGCGGCCACGAGACCTCCGGATGGCCCCACCTCTACGAGATAGGCCTTGACTTCTCCACCACCTACCAAATGTTGGGCGCAAACTCAATGGTCGCTAATTTTCATCTTCAAGATGGGTTGTTGTGTCGTCTGGGCCATGTTTGTGTTCCATCAAGCGAGCACACAAAGCTAATTTGACAAGCTCACTACAGTCGGGTGGTAGGACACTTTAGCGTCGAAAAGACAGTGGCAGTGCTGCAGAAACATTTCTATTGGCTGAAACTTCTTCAGAATGTCAGCAAGTATATTAGGTCTCGCACCTCCTGCTCTATTGCCAAACCAACCACTAAGAAGCAGGACCTGTACACCCCTCTACCTCTTCTTGAAAGGTTGTGGGAACCCATCTCAATGAACTACAGGTCAGGACTCCTATCCACCAAGAGAGGAAATGACTGTGTTTTTGTTGTTGTTGATCGCTTTTCCAAGATGGTGGTTCTAGCCGCGTAGAAGAAGAACATCACAGCAGACGCCACTGCCAAGCTCTTCTTTGAACGAGTATGGGTACATTTTGGGATCCCACAAACCATTATCTCAAACTGTGACAGTCTATTCCATAGCACATTCTAGTCAAACCTCTAGTCACTAATGGATACCAAGCTCACCAAATCCGCTGCCTTCCACCCCCAGAAAAATGGCCAAACAGAGGTCATCAATCGGATGAGCTTACGTTCTTGCGCATGTACAATTCAAAAAAAAATGCACATGGGATGAGATTCTTCCCTATGTCCAGTATAGCTATAACCGAGCCATACATAGCTCAACTGGCCACATCCCCTTTCAAGTGGGGTTGGGATTCCAACCATTGGGTCCCATGGATGTTGCACTACCCCTGGTGACTACCTCGACCGACTTGTCCTCTGCTCCACCAGAATCTAACAAAGCCACCTGGTTCATTGAGAAGATCCAGCACATATGCCAACACGTTTAGGATATTCTACAGAAGTCTAATGCCAAATACAACCAAGGCCATGATCAACATCGGGTGCCACATAAATTTTAGATGGGAAACAAACTTTGGTTGCACTTGCAGAAAGAATGGTTTACATGACCCCATCGGAATATTTTCCCACTTTGTTATGGGTCGTACACCATCACCAAGGTTGTGGGTGAAAATGCTTTTGAGCTCAACATTCCCCCATTCCTTGGACTTCACCTAGTCTTCAATGTGGCTCTCCTTCGACCATATTTCCCACCATTATTGGACACCTCAGAGATAGCAGAGAAGTTGAAACCAATAAATCTCAAACCTGATTCCATGCAATAGACAACCAATGATCAGATTGTGTACACACAGATCAAGGGCACTCGATAGCAAAGGATCCAACTTTATTGATTCGTCAAAGCAGAGCAGCTCATGCACCAAGGCAAGTGGCTCACCCGGGGCCAAATTCAACAGAAATTTCCTCGTCTGATGGGGGAACTCAACACAATGGAGACCATTTCTTCCTAATAAATGAGGATTGATCCAAGTGGATATTCGTGGCCACCCACCTTTTCCAACTCGCTCAAAACTATTTTTTGGCAATTTTGACAATTTACTGTTTTTAGCAATTTTTAACTTCCAGGGACATTTTGAGGGCCTAAATGAAGGTTATTTGGGATAGAGATTCTAAATATTTACCAAAGGCTTTGATTGAGCTCCCAAAATGAATCTCCTCAACGATACCTTTCCAACGAGCTATCGTGTGCCTAAAACGGAGATCGTATGCAAAAGTTACGACCCCGGGAAGTTAATGTACTAACTTACCCAAACAGGGCCCACGAGACTTTTGGCACTTCATCTCCTAGGGTTAGGTTTTTGGATGTCTAGGGTTTTTGACATTCATGTTTATTGTAAAAATTTCTTTTGATCCTCATTGTAATCATCTTCTTGCGAATGAGTGCAGTTGTCACATCTCTTCTTAGAGATAAGCCACCACCATTCCAGCAAGCTTGTTTTCCGTTGCATTTTACAGTTTCGGCTTTTTTCCTTGTTGAATAGAAAACCAATTTTATTGTATCTCTGTTATTCTGTGTTAAGAATATTTTAATAATTTGTATTCATTTCGTTCTGCTCATAAAATTTGGATCAGTGGTATCAGAGCGGTCTGCTCTTTGCCATCTTAATGCATGTCCCCAACGAGGTCGCGGTACAAAGAATTGGGTCTCGAGCTTGTTTCTCTTGAGGACACAAGCTCTCGCATGCCCAAACGACCTCTCATGGAAGGAGAAAATAAAGATGACGGGACAGGAGATCCTTTCAAAATGTTGCTTGAGAAAGCCCT